>BQNB010099539.1:2230-17575 GCA_026074375.1 Tanacetum coccineum | reverse complement strand
TGAAAATAATATAATGAATAAGCGTTTGGTATAATTGTCGTCTTGTTAATCTTAAGCTTATGTTGAAAACTTATTGTGTCTCATCTTATCAACTTTGATTATCAATTCTGATTATATATTTACATTGGTATAGGTCGAAAGATCCGTTGTGAATTATATGGTTTTAAAGATTTGTCTATGGTCTTTATCGTATGTGACGAGAAATCCACTTTCGTGAATTGATAAGCAAAATAGATTTGATATAATATTAATTGAATTATTTGAGTGACACCTTTAATCGAGTTAATTAAATATAAGTCTTAAGTTAACCAAGTTAATCTATGAAAACCTTTTCTGACGAGAAAATCTTTTTATAAGTTAAAGTCTTTTGTCTGTGGTCGTAATTATTACCAAAGCTTACGAATTATATGAAATTATTCGAGTAGTCATCTTTATTATCATTGAGTCAAAGTTATTTCAAATCGTTAAAAGTTTATTTTCTCAAGATTATTCGGATAGTACGCAAATCCCTGTGGACGACCTGATCTTGCCTAAAATATATTATACTACATACGAGGGTTATACTTTTACCCGTGTGTTTCCATATTATATTAATCGGTAATTTCAGTCTTATAAATTTAAAGCTTTTGAAACACATCATCTAACTACAAGACTCATAAATAAAGAAAAGCGCTTTTTGGAAGGCAACCCAATATTTAATTTCCCGCATTTAGGAGTGTCTTGTGTTTTAATTCTTTTTCGTTTATTCTTTTATGTTTGAATCTTTTTTAATCATGCTTTGTTTTGTTTTTAACATCGTCTTATTGACAATCAAAGGTATTTTGCATCAAATAAGTGTAGAGGAAAATATCCGCTTTTTAAGAACCAATTCAAACATATAAAATAAATTGTTTTGATTAATTCGCGTCAGTTTCGAGTCATATGATTGTAATGACTAATCCCAGATTTTATGCAGTATTTTATACAAGAAATAACTAATAGAATTGCATGCAGAAAAATTTTCAAGAAAAACGAATGAGTTATTTTCACAGTGTCTGGAGACGGCATCAAGATTTTTCCTAACGACGTCGCGTCTCCAGACCTGTAAAAATTCAGAAATTTTCTATTATTTTTGAAAAATAATTTGTATAATATCCAAAATTTGTAATTTTCTTATAAACATGTAGAAACCTGTGATTACATCATCACTTTCATCCTATCTTTACTGCTTTTATATAGTCAACCCTAAAGTTTCGTTGTATACATCATTATCCCGCCATTTTACGCCAGGTGTAGTTGTCTTTGTCTATGATTTACACGTTATATTTGATGAGAAGAAGCTTTTAAGTTCTTAGGTGTAACACCCCAAAACCGATTTTTTAGTATTTAATAAAGAGAATGCCATTGGAATAGCTTGACTATGACTTTTATAAGTTTAAAAACGTTATGTGATTGATTAGTCAAAGCCGATAGTCAAACTATAAGTATTAATATTATGAAAATGAGTTTAAAAAGATTAATGTGTCAAAGAAAGGGACTTAAAGGACCTAAAGTGCCAAAAGGTCAAAGTAGTACCTAACTTATAGATGGAATTCCATGGATATTTCCACACTCTTCTCATTTTATCCAGGAAAGTGTGGGTATGTCGTGTGTTTTGGAGTGGGAAAGGAGAAGACCAAGTTTTGGTGGCCTTGTAATGATGGAAATCAAAGTATTAATCAAGGGTTAAGTTCATAACAATCTCCTTCAAGTAAGTATCTATGATTATGTTGAATTGGTGAAATTGTGAACTAGGGTTCTTGAGATAAATTGGGGGGTTTTAGGTAAATTATGTTTATAAATGAAGTATGAGACTATAGAAATTATGGGTTATGAGTAATTGGTATAATTAAGGGTTTTCATCATATGATGTCAAGATATATTGTAAGGTATGTAATTAGGTGATATAAACCCAATTTATATATTATTATTGTAATAATGATTGGTGATGATTATGGTTTAGAAAGACAGTGATGATGAAATTAAGCTATGGAATGAGGTAAGTAAATGATTATAATGTGAAGTTATATTGAGTTTAGCATATATGTGTTATGTGTATGTTGTGTTAAGGTTTGATAAGCAATTGAGTCAAGGTGCTTGTATGCCTAATGGACTAATGGTTTAGTTTGGCATAACTAACCTATTATGTGTTGAACTAGAGTAGGACTAGTGAAGGAATGTGTAAGTAATCAAGTGATGGATGAGAATGTTAAAGTGTTGATGTTGTGTTAAGGTATGATTATTCATGGTTTATGTGTTTATGCAAGTTATAGTATTGTTATGTCTACTTTTGGGCTAAAAGCGACGTGTACGATGCTTATATGTATAAATGATATATGATATCATATTATTGCCTTTACTTACTAAGCGTAAGCTTAACTTTTTGAGTTGTTGATGTTTTGTGTAGGTGCTTATGATGAAATGTAAGGCCTTGGAATAAGGCACATGGCTTAAGAGATTTTTATATTGGATTATGCGTATGAAGTAAGTGTTAGATGCCGAGCTCAAGTCAAAGTTAAACCCCAAGTGTAATGAATGTTTGTTAATGTTGTTGTCAAGAGTCAAGTATTGCAGTAATTATGGAGTACTTGGTGAAAGTTAGCAAAAAGGCACGCATTCTGGAGCTTAAACGAAGAAATATAAAGATTACCGATTCTGACATCCAATACGCCGTATCCATCAAGGAAGATATGGTGTATTCGTGCCTGAACCTCACCAAAGACCACAAAGGAAACAAGATCAATATGATGTATCGAGAAGAAGGCTATACGCCGTATTCAAGATATAGAAGGTAAATATTCTGGAAGATATCAAACGTGGTCCCTACTTCGAGAAACACCCAATACGCCGTATCCAATACTTTGGATACGCCGTATCGAACCGACTTCCAAACCCTATAAATACAAAACTCAAAAACGAGTTTTAAGTGTGCTAAATCATATTCTCGATACCTAAACCATAAAAGTCGATTTTCAGAAGAAAAGAAAAGCAAAAGAGGTCGAGCAACGCTATCAATTCCATAGAAGACAACGTGTAATTCCACATACTTTTGTAATCGTTCGGTTTTTGGTATCATTCGTTAACTCGGTTAATTTACCTTGGCTAAATTATTACTCTTGTATCAATTATGACGTTTGAAGGCTAATACCTTCTAGTATTAGCCGTTATTATGAAGATTTGGATGTTTGGTTTTATTTATCTCGATTTCTTAATTTATCGTTGAGTGCTTGTTTATGTTTATCAACATACTTGTTTACGTGCTTTTGTATGCGACCTATCATTCAACTGGATCTAGTGATACGGACCAAGTAATCTAGATGCCGAGATAGCTCTCCATATAGTGATTTATACATCTAGACCAATAAGATCACAAATAAACGACCTATCTTTGCCTTTAGATTAGTGAGCTTAGTTGGACCGGCAGGTGACCCTTGGGATCAACGAGTACGTTCTTAATCAATTGGTAAAGACTCGGTCAGTGGACTACTAGTGTATAAATTGCCATTAAGCAGTAAGTGGGTAAAGTCTCTATGAGCTAGGGTTTAACAAGATCACCATTGCTTTATTCCTTAAGATAGATTATAATCAGCAAAAAGGATGCTTTATGCAGATGCATTAATTGTGACAAAATTTTCGTGTCTACATCTTAGGAAGAAGTACCGCCTAAGTCTTAAGAATGATATGCCGCCTCGAGATAAGAAATCATTGCACTAAATAAACAGACCAACGTTCTAATCGGATTAATAATGGCTAATGCAATTTTCTTATATTTGGCTCAACCGCTCTTCTATCTTCTGTTAATTTGCCCGCATGGTTTCTGTGTTTTGAATTGATTTTAGTTACCACAAACCCGTGCCAGTCTCTCAGACTGAAAACCCACCTTTATCCCTTAGATTTAGGACTAACTTAGGTTTAGCATAGGTTTGACATAGAATATAACTAACATAGATTGGATAACCAAGATATCAATAAATTGAAAGTGTTCCTCGCTCTTAGTGATCGACACCCTACTTACCACGAAACTCCCATCGATCAGGTACACTGCCCGTGAAAGTGTTGTTTTTGGTAAAGTCGGCAAAATATAAATTTAAAACTTGAATCATAAATTATACACCACACAACGACACATCACATGGTCTCTAAAATTTTATTGCTCTGTAGGTATAATTGAGGAGAAGAAAAAGAACGACGACGAAGAAGCTGGATACGATGAAAGTAGACGTAGGACAGTGAGATATTCTGCTAATTATGATTCTGACTTTGAATGAAGAGAGTGGGGAGGAAGTAAATTTATGAATTTCGGATCTGTGATCAGCATTCCGTATTTTGTAGTTTGCAGCTTTTATGTCAAATGCTCTGTGGATACAAACATCATTTTGTGTTGTTTGTTATCTTACTACTAACTTTGAATTTTCGACTGGAAAATGAAATCCGTATAACTATATGTAGTGTAACTCAGTGGGAGGGTGATGCTAAACAACATTGCTCTTTTTAGAGTAGTTTTACACTTTTATATATAGAAACATATATACCTGGTAGTAGTCCAGTTAAGGCTCTGGACAGTTTAACCTCCCAAAGGCGCATTCTAGCTAAAAATCACTCTGACACACTTGCCTTGCACCAGATTTGAGCATAAGTTGGAACGATCGACTTTTTATTTTTATCTTTGTGTGTATTTGTGAGTTATGTTTGTGTTTAAAGTGAGGTATATGTGTGTATAAGTGGGGTATGTTTGTCTTGTGATGTTTTTTTGTCTTATTACAATAAGTTGGTGGGTGGTGATGTTCGTCGTGAGTGAAATTTTTTGCATATATATACATTAAACAGTTCGGGTTTGGATTCAGGTTGGGGATTTATGCTATCCACATCCTCACCTCATCCCCGGTTTCATAATTCGGGGATTCCCTATTCTCATCCTAGGTCAAATCGAGGATTCCCCCGTCAAATCGGGTCTGAGGATCGACTTCCCATCGAGTATGGATTTTTTTGCCATCCTTATATTCTCGTAAAAGACTCTTTAACTGAATCAAGAGTCTGTGCAAAGAGCTCAAGATAATGGCTTTTTGATAAACAATAAGCTTAAACTAACAAGGTTTATTTGAATACTTAAAGAAGTTTGCAAAATTTGACTTGTGAAGTGACTATAAGGCTACACGGAATGGGTGTAGACTCACCTTTCAAATGGCCAGTCACCTTTCAAAAAACTTTGTGCTGAAAATTAAAACTTAGTTTTAGATAAAGAATTTTCAACTAAACATATGAATTAAAACTCTAACTCTGGGTCGAAAATGTCCACTGATGAATCCGATTTACATGAACAATAAATCATAAATTACACGGTGCATATACCTTGGATTAATTGAGTTGAAGGAAGTTTGAATATTGACATGAAAAAAAAAACAAAGCTGTACAGTTTCGATCTTTTGATAGGGATTAGATTAAAAGTCAAACATTCCAAAAATACTTGTCAATATTCATTGCCTACACATGGATGTACAAGTGGCTTAAATGACTTGGCATTAGTGACGTGGCAACACGCGGATTAAATGACATGTCCAATTTCAAAAAAACTTTCTTTTATTTATTATATATTATTATATATACTAAACGAGTACTCGTACATAGCATCAGACATTCCTAGCGGCAGATAATTAACGATATTCGATATTGTGGGAAGTGTTTCATGTAACGTTCAAAATAGCACGTTGAAAAGATAAAAATTTAATTGCAAACGGTTATACATTTGATCATTCAACTATAACAATAATTCTTAACATGCAACGAGATTTTATAGCGGCAAATAGTTGTAGTGATAAAAAAATGTTTATGAATTATAAACGAAAAATAATAAAAGTTTGAGGATTTAGGGATTGAACATAATGTTTTGAAACCCGGTTCGATCGGGCCGGTTCAACTGGTTGAACCTTTTTCGGTCAAAAAACGGGTCAAGTTAAATCGGTTTTTATATTTTCGAAACCCGGTTTGACCCCGTGGAAAACCCGGTTGACCCGATGGTCGAACCGGTAACCCAACGGATAACCCGGTAACTCGACCGGGTCGATTAGATAACCGGTGCCAGAAAATTAATTAAACATTGATTATAATTTCTAAAATAAATTAATTAATTAATAAATAGTTTCCAAAATAAATTATTTAATAGTTTTTAACATTCCATATATAAATATTTTAAGTTTTTAAGTTTTTGACACGTTGAAAAAAATTGATATTTCTGCACTTAAATTTTTATTTTTTTTATCTTCTCGCACTTAAATAGTATAGAGTGAGACTTTATTTTCAGCACCATTTTAAGTGCGAGAACTGCGAGAACTTTTAAAAACATACATGCACGCCTTCAATAATTGTATTTCTGCACATATGTTCTATAAAGAACAAATATGTTTTAAAAAAACATAACATATTTGTTCTAAAGAATTTGATGAGAAATTTGAAATTCAAAATTTTTCTTTAAAGTTGTGCATGTATGTTCTTATAAGGCGTCTAATGGCAGTATTGCGGCCGAGTGTAAGGTTTTTTGTGAAAGAATAGGAAGAGTTCATGATGATACAGAAGAACATGGGTGGATTCTTACGATTATTGACGGCGTACATGTATTTTTTGATTTTAAAAGAGGTTCTCGCACTTAAAATAATGCTGAAAATAAAGTCCCCGTAGTATAGATATAAATATAATATAATATATAATATAGATGTTCACCTACCGAAGTGGCTACAAGCCTATAAGAATTAAGTCCATAGTACATTTTGTGACAATATATTGTGATTTAACGCTTATTGTTTTCATGATTTTCATTCTTTTAATGTTGATATATTACTATTATATTGTACTATTAACCAACTCTTTGACCGTCACACATAATACATCCATGGTAAGGGTCAAAACTCAAAACTGTACTTCTATTGGGTGAGTCAAAGAAGGGTGCTACAGACTCATTTGCGTCTTTAACAAAACTTAACCAATAAATTACATAGACCTATTGGCTTAGCATTGAAACTCTTTTCTGACTTGGAGACACAAAGCACATAAGGCTCGTGGTAATAAGGTTGGGTTATTTTTCCCCCACCTAGGACGCGTCGATCTTATAAACGTCACCCCCATGTGGCACGTTGTCACTTTGTTTTGTGGAGAACTCGGTAGATCAGAAGACCGAGTTGTGTGCAAAGAGAGAAATTATGTTTTGTGGAGTATATTTGTGTATAAAGTGAGGTATGTTTTGATGATGAAGTTGATTGTCTTATTACACTATGTGAGTGGTGATGTTGATGTTGAAGTGAAAAGCTGATTTGTGATCACGATTACTACCGCCCTAAAACACGATATCATTACATGAAATTTATTATCGTTACTACTTAAAAAAATAATACAAACTTCTAATAAAACTGACCTTTAGAGAAACTTGAAAGCCAAATTGTCACCAGTTATGTCTTTGATATAGCGTGAACGTTTGTTTTATCACATATACTCAAAGTTAACAATAACCTTTGATATGTAGTTTTTTTAGAAGAATTCAACCTAAAAACAAATGTTGACGTTTTGGGTTGATACCAAAAGACCAACTATATGTATAGTTGCAAAGGTAACGTGATATAATGAGTGGGATATGACTTGCTGACTTGGTGTAGTTGTGGCTTTTTGTAAGAGCATGGTGACTCGTGAGTGGATCGACGTGTTGTCGTGTGAGTACTATTGTTTCATTAAAAATTTAATGTATATGTATTTAACCAACAAGACACCGATACATTTATACACTCATTCTGATTTTACATTCTAGAGACGAAATATATCCTACCTCCAAATCTACAATGGGTCATATGTTAGGACAACAAAAAAGAATACCTAGTGTGTGTGTGTATATATATATATATATATATATATATATATAGTGTTGTGTTATATTGAGAACCCGTTTTATGTGCAGAACTTTACAGAACTCTTAAAATGTAATTAAACAAAAGATGAGAATTTTTTTTCATTTAAAGAAAATACTAAAAGGCTATTATCGGTATTATACTTTATTTCATCTCTCTCTTTCTATAAATTGTCCCACTAAATATATGGATCTGAAATGTTTATTTTGCTGGTTTCTTTCATATCTCAAAAACCTAGCCGCACCACCCTGTTACCACCACAACCTATCATGAATTCGAGCAAAAAACAACGGATCCACTATAACATAAACTACCAGATGTTGCCGCGGACTGATTTCCACCCTGTCATATAGCCTCCCTCTTTGGCCACCTCATGGTGGTCTGGTAGTATTTTTGACTTGTTTCAGTGGTTTCTTGTTCATCGCTATTTTTGTAGATCGGTTCCACATGGGTTCAAAGAGAATTGTAAATGGTAATTTAATCCCGTATGATCTATTTTTTATTATTTTTTTATTTTAGATCTAGTTGGTTATTATTATTTGGTTTGTTGATTGATAGATATAGGGGATGTAAGTGCCGACTAATGTATATATTTGTTAATCAGTTCACGAATTGGCTTGATGAACCAGTTTCTAACATGTTGGTTGTTTTAAAAATAAAATTCTGATTTCTTGTTTCTAAACATCAGATGGCCCATACTTCTTAATAGGGCTATGATATCATCTCATCAGGTTCTCGTGCCACTGAGACCTTTATTCGAGTTTTATTTTGGGTACAAAACTACCAGGCCTTTTGGTTTGTGTTTTTAAAGAGTCAAAAAAATAATTGATATAAAAAAACATTCATGTATGCATTCCCTCTTCCGTTATCAGTCCTTATGCAGCGAATATTATTTTGTTATTTCTATTTTAGCTTTTAGGTATGCCAAAGGCCATTCTAGTGTTGTAAGACGTCAATTTGTTATTGTCATTTTGCTTTGACTTTTGATTTAAAAAAATGTTACCATCCAGCTTGTGCTAAGTGCATGTTGATTATAGTTGTTAATCGTTTTCACGTCCATGTTGATTATAGTTGTTTTTTAATATCATATATGTATTAGTTGATGCAACCATATGAGTGATATTTCTAAGCATCTTCTTGTGTTGCTTTGGTAAATGTCACAACCTGAAATGAATCATGTTAGCATCAAGCATAATAGTCTATCATAATAGTTTAGATATGACATAATTTTTAACTTTTTTCCATGGTGAAGTGCATGTACGGGCTGGAAGTGTTGGAATAACCTGCAGGCCTCAAGGCTCAAGGGGCATATAAGCGAAATGACGAGGTACGACTAGTTTACAGCTTTAAACAGCATAAAAGCGAAATGACGATGTACAAATATCTTTTCATTCTTCTCTTGCTTTTATTTGATATCTTTTATAACATTGGATGTTTGTTTGCATCAATCACTAATTTCATTGTCACCGTATGTTTTTGCAGCCTCAATTGCTTGCCTATTTTAATTATTGCCCAATTTGTAAACCAACAGGTACTATATGTAACTTTTATTTTCAAATTAATTTGCTATCATTTTTTAATTCATTTTTAATATTCTACTTGTTAATCCAGGCTATTGCCACGGAAGGAGCAAACGACATATTCTTACTCAATATATTCTTAAGGTATCATGGTGAACTAGCGAATCTTTATTTTAGAGAAGGCAAGGGTGCCTAAAGATTATTTCAATAACCAGGTGTTTAATACCGTTCTTCTACTTTACACTTAAAATATGCATGTAATTAGCACTAATACATGCATGTACTTAACACTAAAACATACATGCACTTAGCACAAGCTGTAATTATTTGATTGTAGCAGTTGTAGAAGATAAGTAGAATAGTATACATGCAGCCTATTAAGAGGATTAACGGAACTTTAGATTTCTATTAAGAGGATGACGTGCACTAAGCATTGTAACATACCTGCACTTAGGCACTTAGCATGACTTCTTTTGCGACTGGTAATTATTTAATTTTAGCTGTTGTAGACGATAAGTAGGATATTATTTGATATGACTAGTTTCTTTTTGTATTTTTGTATATTTATTTCAGTGAGATGGCTCGATCATTAGAATGACGGTGTGTGATGAAGATGATGAATGGATTCACTTGTGATTTTAGATGGGGTGCACTAATGTTCTCGAAGCCGTGCATATATGTTTTTGGAATAAACCTGCACATATATGTTTTCGAAGCCGTGCATGTATGTTCTTGGAAGAGTGCATGCATGTTCGTGAAAGAGTGTACCAATGTTCGTGAAAGAGTACATGTATGTTCGTGGAAGACTTAACATATGTTTTTAGAAGAGTGCATAGATGTGTTTGAATGGCGTGTACATATATAGTTTAACAAGATACATTTGTACTTGAATTGTATCTCGTTTTATATCAAATTTTGTAGATACTATTTATGTTTTGGTTCATTATAAATTTAGAGATTACATGTATATATTATGATTTTTGTTATGAATTTCAAAGATAATGTACATTGAAAACATATGTGTAATTATAATTTTTAAGTAAAACAAATGATGTTTAAGCAACTCTATGTAAGAAACATATGTTAAATTACAATATTAAAAAAACACATATGCACTAGTTTTTTTTAAAACAGGTGTGCTAAAAAATAAAATAAAAAGAAAATCAATTTCGAAAATTAAAGGAAATTAAAAACGTTTTTATATAAAAAATTCAAAAAGAAAAGGAAAAATGTGTTTTACTATTTTACCCTTTTGAATAAAATAAAAAGAATAAATAATACTAAATTCTTATTGGTCCAAGAAAAAGAAAAGAAAAACGTGTTTACTATTTTCACCTTTTTGAAATAAACTAACACAACGAAATAAATACATACAAAATTCTTATTGGCGTCCACAGATACGTACTGCGCGTAGAATTCTGCACAAAAATAATGGTTCTCTCATATACAGCTCCCCCTATATATAAAATATATATAATCTTATACTACTATACCTACCACAATAACATACTATATAAATAGATAAAAATTATACCTATACCTCATATATACTATATCCTACTAATATACATAAGTAGATCTAGAGATGAGAGACGAGAGAAGTGATATAATGCGAAATCCCCTCTTAAAATAAAAAGCCTAGGAAGCCACCACAGGCTGCTACGTGTCCCAATGCCTGCCACTAATTCTAATACCTGGAAGGGTATTTTTGTCATCTCACATAATAAAATATATAAACCCTTTTATGTTCAGCTCTTTCTTCCTTTCCCTCTCGATACCGGCTTCCCCACCATTCACCACCAACTCCGCCACCGTTCACCACCAACTTCGCCACCGTACCTCTACACAGTTTAATCGTTAACAACCGGAGAATGATAGTAAGATCCATTATTTTATTTTTTTACTTTTCTTGAATCTTAATTGTATATTTGTTGATTGTTGTTTGAAGTATTTACTTTTAATAAATTGATTATTGATGAAAGTTAGAGTTAATTAGTTATTTGGTGAATCACTTTCACAAACTTTAGGAGTTAGATTTAGTGTATATCAAGTTTTCCTTTAGATCTAAAACGAATTTGAGAAAAAAACTAGATGAAAAACGTGTATATGGAACCTGCACACCAAGTGTTTGATAGAATGTTTACATGATATTCTATAACTGTGATGCACTAGTTTCGTACTTTGATGCACCAGTTTTTCATACACTTTGTGGTGAACTTTTTGCTTAAAGTGTGATGCACTAGTATAGATAACATTTTTTTCTTGTTATTAATCTAAATATGTTTTATATAAAGTGTTCAGATCTAAAAAGAATAAAATGTGTCAATGAGATTTTATACATCTGATTCACTAAGTTTACACTATGATTCATTAGCTTTTAATCTTTAATCGTTTTGCTCATTTAATTAGTTGCGAGAAACACTGAGAATGCGCTAAGTCCTTTGTTACTCAAACATGTGCACTTTATTTTCTGAACATGACACATAACTAATAAATAAAGCAGGTTTGTTTATGCCTACTGGTACAAGTAAGGAAAATACCAATGGAATGGAGCTTTAAAACACGGCATTACTCAAGTTAGGATGCACTTGATGGGCGAGTTAGATTAAAACAAAATACTCCAAACCTAATTCATTAAAAGGAAACCAAAAGTGAATTACATAAGGGATACCGTGTCACTTCTTATCAACAACTGCATACTTGTTTTACATTGTCTTCCTATATAAGATGTTTGACAATGCTGGCGCGATTCTTGATGAATCCATGCGGGTAATTTAGCTTATAAGCCTTGTTTTTAGTGTGTTGTTTCATTTGACTTCGTGCCTTCAACAATGACAGAATGCGAGCTTTGTGAAAACATCAACAGCTAACATCCTCTGTTTTGAAGCAAGCAATCCTAATGTATTCCGAAAATATCAAGGGTTTCTAGCATTCAAACCTCGATTGCCAACTCACAACATCAGGTGGCCATTGGTTGATGCATGAAATAGTCTCTACATTTGTTGAGCTATAACAGAAGCTCTACAACAAAAAGTTCTCCATCAAATCTCAGCCCAGCCGGTTGTGCAGGCTGGAGAATCCCCATCGACCATTCTACCAAACACGTACAAATATCGCCCAGAATCATCTGCACAAGCTCAATGGAATGACCAACTTCTTGGCAGATAGCCTTCACATTTGAGCTTTCTCCATAGTACCCTCTGCCTTTGACTCACGATCTGACTTGAAGTTGAAGTACTATTGGTGATGTCTAACAACCAAAATTCATTCTTCCTATAGTTTTTGGAGTGTGATTAAAATGTTAGGCTTTGTTGCAGCACTGTACTTTTCTTGGCAGTAAAAAAAATTAGACTATTTAAAGACACTAAGAGAGCGCCTGAAATGGTGTGTGCAGCAATTGTGGAGACTCTTAAACTAAAACTTAGGATCTTAGAGCTAAGCAATCTGATACAGTAAGCAAGGTTGCGAATATATGGAAGATTCAGTTGCAGGTTTGAAAGTAAAAGATATGAATTTGCAGTCATTTAAAAGTTTAATATTGCGTTTCCTGGTTATTTTTTTGAATAAAGGTTTGATTGGAATATTCAAGCCATACAAGAGAAATAGTGAATGATCTTCTACTCTGGTTGGGATTGTAGGCAATATGGGAATACTAGTTTTGGTCCTATCTGGATTAAAGTTTGCAGGAATGTTCATATGTGTAAGCTGCAGTATTATTTGGGTCAGTTAAAGTCTGATATGCGGTGTCCTGGCCTTATGATAGATGGTATGACTTGTATAATGTCATGTGGAATTTCAGCCTTAGAAGGGTGTTGGGTAAAACAGGAGTTTATTGGGATTTGATATGTGATCATCACAAATTTGAAATATCTTCTGTGGTTCTTTGCAATGTTCATGATAAGCGTGTTTTAAGAGACTCTGCGGATTGTTGGGATTTAGAGCTTCTACACTTAGTACTGCTAGTTATAGTTAGTTAGTACTGTTAGTACATTGTTAGTACTGCCAGTATAGTTAGTACTGTTAGTATAATAGTTAGTACTGTTAGTTATATAGTTAGTACTGATTAAGTGATATGCATGAGTTATATTAGGAATAGATATGCATGATCACTTGACGCTTTTTGTAAGCCCATTAGGGTTTTCCTTAGTGTATAAAAGGAACCCTACGGCATAGTTAGATACATCAATCTTAAAAGCAAGATACACACATATAAGTTTTCATAGTTAGTTAACTATAACCTAGGCAGAATACTTGCAATCAATATATATTCAAAGTTTTGTTTACATTGTTCTTTTTAGTATTACAAGTTAGATTCCGCATAACTTGTAGTATTTATACTCATAGTTTCTCACATAGTTAGTTTGGATTTATCCAAGTTAGCTAAGCTTTAATCACAACCACATATGTCCATATGTAGCAAATGTAACTGTCCTTTAGAACTTGGAACAATTTTTGTCTTGAATGTGCTTCTCTTTGCTTTACCCATTTCACAAGATGAACACAGTTAATCCTTGACATATTTCAACTTTGGTAAGCCATTCACAATATCCTTCTTGGAAAGCAAGTTGATGGTGTCGAAGTTAAGATGAGAAAGATAATGGATAGTGCCCGCGCTTTTGTTCCGAGGTTCATTTGAAGTTGATTCACGTTTTGGAGTTTATGTTCTTCATAATGATTCTGCAATGGTTTGCAACATGTGATTTAGATGGACTAAAATGGCGGGATGATGCAAATAAGGAAATATGTCTCGCATATGGGAACTAATCTTCTTTGATGAGGTTCCATCATTTGATAATGTGGAAACTTCTGCTGATGCGTCTGTCGAGACAAGTAAGTTCTTTCTCCTTTTAAGGTGTGTTTGGATTAGTGTTTTAGAAGTAATCATCTTATTACTAGTGTCAGTGCTGGGGTAACCTATCTCCATGTATATTAATGGGTCAAATATTCACTTTCAGACAAGATCTTACGAAATCAATTTTCAAGGGTAAACTTAGTCAGAATGTTTTTAAACATTTAACTACAAAAGCAGTTTTTGATCCCACATGCAAACACCCGGTGGTTTACATTATAGCATTTGTATGCTTAAGAGTTTTGTAGCCATTCAGTATCTACACCATCCTACACACCATGTCTCCTGAACAAGGGCATGTGGGTTTAAGACACGCTGTTGCACAATGCCTGTATTTGACCATTTACAAAGGGATGTGATATGTGCACAACAATAACTTGTTTTGCACACAATAACATACTGTATTACTTTGTTTTTTGAAAAATATTACTATCATACGACAACATAAGATAAAAAGTGATTGAAATTTGTCAAACGAAGTTATATTGTTGTGTACAAATCACCTTCCTTGTAAAAATCATAAAAGCGGAAAAATTATATTGTTGTGTACAAATCACCTTCCTTGTAAAAATCATAAAAGCGGAAAAACTAACAGGTTGGGTAACGTGTATCAGATGCCCCAAAATGTTTTTGACCTCCTTTTTAGAGTTCTGTAAATAAATAATGCGTCAAACCTGATTACGTAAAACTGCATTGTGGTCTATGTTTAACGTGTTTGGCCCATTCCTATTTTTAGCTAAACTATTTTTGACTTGACGTGTTTGCGATAAAACATTACCCAGACCGACCCATAGATAAGTTGATGGGTGAATATTGTGAGTTTACTTTATCATCTGCAGTGGCATTCGAATATGTTTTTCCTTAACATTTGAAAACCAAACTTCGGTTATCATAACTGGTCTTAAGTTTGCTTTATCTTCTGTTATATTTTTTCTGAGTTTACTTTATCGTCTACAGTGGCAGTTGAATATGTTTTTCCTCACCAACTTTATACGAATTGATAAGTGTTAAATTGTATATATAAAATACCAAGGATTTCGCCAATAAAAGCCAAAAATATGCCAAAAGATGG
>BQNB010099538.1:0-21881 GCA_026074375.1 Tanacetum coccineum | reverse complement strand
TCCTATGGAATTAATTACGTTGCAAGACCTCTTCTGCTCTTCTGAAAATCGACTTTTATGGTTTAGGTATCAAAAATATGATTTTGCACACTCAAAACTCGTTTTTAAGTCTTCTATTTATAAGGTCTGGAATAGGGTCGATACGGCGTATTGACTAAGGTCAATACGGCGTATCGGGGGTTTCTTGTAGTAGGGACCACGTTTGATATCTTCCAGAATATTCACATTATATATCTTGAATACGGCGTATTGGTCTTCCTTGGATACGACATATTGATCTTGTTTCCTTCGTGGTCTTTTGTGAAGTGCAGGCACAGATACGCCGTATCTTCCTTGATGGATACGGCGTATTAGATGTCAGAACGGTAATCTTCAAATGTCTTCGTTTAAGCTCCAGAATGCGTGCCTTTTTGCTAAATGATGCTATAAAAGTAACGTTATTTGATGTCATCAAATATCCCTCGCTACTTGTCCTCAAGTAGCATTTAGAAGTTTATAAAAATGTATCCCTAAGAATTTTTCCTTTTAAGCATTTATTTGATCTATTACAAGTACACAACCAAACACCTCACGAAATAGGTAGATGAAAACACTCAAATCACTCAACTAATCTATGTGGTAACATGTAACTAATTCGCTCAATTGATCGGTCATGATGAGTATTCTATCATAGGCTTAGAAATGATACTTATCTCCACAACTAGAGCTAAGGAGTAACAAGTTTATAAAGGTAAAATGGGTTTTTATTATAAGGCTTAGGGTTGATCATTCTACAATCTTTCACCAAAAGTACCACACCAACAAGGCAGCTGAAGCACATATACATGGCCGTAACGACAGAATAGACATGTGTTTTCAATCACATCCTCATTCGAGTTTAACCAAGTGTTAGGATGAAGAATGATATAGGGTAGGGATCTTCTAACTTTCACCAATAGTAATAAACCAACAAGGCAGCTGAATCATGCATACATGGCCGTAACGACGAAATAGACATGCATGTTCGATCACATCCTCATTCGCGTAAAACTCATGGTTAATGATTAGGAAAGGGAAATAAACTATTGTTAAACAAAAATTAGGAAACAAATAGATAAAGTCCAAACAGATAAGGTACAAGTTGCTAGACACTTTTTCCTGACCGTTACCATGAAAAAGACACAACTATTTACACACGTCTTGATCATTGATCAAAAACAACAACCTAAGTTGGCGTTCCCGTAACGGTCAACTTCCCAATCATCCTATACTTTACATACTTTTACAAGACAAGTGGCGATATCTACCACTTTATACAAAACTTTACATCGTTGACTTATAAGATGTATCAACGAATAATCGATCCTTCATATAATTCCTTTGGTCTTTGCTTTTGTGAAACGATTATCTTTAAACTTTCCTCCTTTTTTTGTTGCGATTTTTCTAATTTTTTGGTTTTTTTATACTAACTACGAAACTCAGTGTAATTTCACCATCTTCACGATCATAATAACTCCGGATAATTCCTTCGATAATTCTTCATTCTTCGCACGTACCAATAATTGTGATGGTAGTAAATATACATGAGTTTTGACTACTTTATACATTCCCATTTGCAATGTACAAATTTCTTCCCAACCGTACCAAAGATAGAAAATGACACAAGACTCGAGAAATACATATTTTACACTTTAAGCAACTAGCAACTGATAAATGAACTTAATCTAACAGGGTAGGCTAAGGTGTAAAGGTGTAACGAAACAAATAGTTGGTGTAATTCCTAAAGGATTGGCTCTATAGGTTTTTCTAGGGGTATCTTACTCTTGAGATGAGAGTAAACAAAAGGTTTATACGGGGATTTAACTAACCAATGTAGTTAGTTAATAAAACAACATATAAAAGCTTTTTGGGTGTAATCAGAAAATTTACCAATTTAAACAAGTTACTCTATCTAAATCCATAGTACTCATTATTGTGGTCTCAAATAGATATACCGAGCCAAGTTCTAAAGTCTACAACATCACCGTCCCACTCATATTTTTGTAGAATTTGGGTAAACATTTAGAAAAGGATAAGGTTAAATCCTCACAATATCTAATAAGGATTATTGTGTGCATGTTATATAACAAGTAATTTCAAATAGTATGCTTGATTTTTTTTAAATTTGAGCATAATTTAAGCATTTTACTTTTACATGAAAAATAGGACAAGTATGCATTCTAATTCCCATCCTCCCACTTGAATTATACAACGTCCTCATTGTATAGATAAAACATTAAAAACTGGAAATTAAAAGAATTAGAATGAGAAACTCCCTTGATATTTTGTTCGTTATATTCCCCAAGTTGAGTTTATGAGCAAGAATGTGTTGAACAGCCGTCTTAGATCTCTCAAGACTTCAACACATTAAGATTTCCAGAATATATATACTTTCACCAACATCGTTGTTTTTGTTCAGAAGGTCCTGTATTAAACATAAGCAAACAAGTGCAATTCTTTCTTCGTATATTTGTTGGTTAGACATTGAAATAAAAAACCTAAAGTGTACAGGAAGTCGATACGCCGTATCCATACCCCAGGATACGCCGTATTGAGACCTGTATTAAAAATCATAAATACCGGTCAGAGGTCGAATACGCTGTATCCATTTAATGAATACGCCGTATCGACAAATTTGACAATACAGTTTAAAATACAGAAAAATAAAGATTAAATAACGTCCAGATAGTCAATACGTCGTATCCATGGGATTTAGATACGCCATATAGATAGTCTAGGAAGACAGACTCGATAAAAAATTAAAAATACATTCCGGGTTGTCTCCCGGCAAGCACTTTTGTTTACAGAAAAGTCTTTAAGTTAGACTTGCTCCAATTTAATCCCATCCTAATAAAAAAAATTGGGGTCGAACGGGATGCCAAATGGCACATACAAATTCTTGATTAGGAAAATAAATGACATCCTTTTGTTAAGATGATTCCAAGTCATGATATTAAAATTTAACTCCTTGATAAAAGTTTTAGTTTTGAAAAAATTTATTAGATGTATCATGACTTGTTTCCAAAAGCTTATTTGACCTTTGTGTATAGGCACCAACATCCGTATTTATTACATTAGGTAATGGTTTGACAGATAAATTCCACGAAGATTGCTCAATATCGATTTTATCATTATCATTGTCCGTATCCGATTCTAATTCATAGGGATAAATTACGTTAAAGGAAATAGATCATTAAAGTATAAAATGTTTTGTTCCTCTTCATCACATTTGGACAATGATGTTTCATCTTTTAAATAAAATTCATTGACGTGTTGAGGACTTACAGTAGGTTCAGTTAAGAAATCTAATTTAAACGTTAGAGCATCATTGTAGACAATGGCTGGAAATTCTTTTTCA
The DNA here is from genome assembly GCA_026074375.1 of Tanacetum coccineum. Taxonomy (NCBI): domain Eukaryota; kingdom Viridiplantae; phylum Streptophyta; class Magnoliopsida; order Asterales; family Asteraceae; genus Tanacetum; species Tanacetum coccineum. The sequence goes on along the minus strand of BQNB010099538.1, from coordinate 18,505 downwards.
AAATCTTTAAAGTAGTATAAATCATCAAAATAACTTACCGTAGGCTCGGTTGATGGAAACGAAGGCATATTGCCTTTATCATTATCATTTTCCGAATCCGTTTTCAGATCGTCGACAGAAATTATTTTATAGAAAAATGAATTTTTGTCATAAATCACCGTGTAATCTTCATCGTCGGATTCGTCAAACGATATTCTAAAATCAATTTTATTGTCATGAAAAGGATTTACCATGGGTTCACATGAGAGTGTTACTTCAGATGTTAACGCGTCATTAAAGACTATAGCTGGGAATTCAGTTTCAACAGATCTGAGGTCGTGAACGTCTTCATCATACCAGATCTTATCATACATAGCAGTTTCCCAGTTATACACCTTACCACTCCTACGAGCTTTTTATTCCTCAAGCCTGATATACTCCTCCATAGTAATGTTGGGGTCGTCCATATTTACCAGTAATAAATTTTCTAGGAAAGAAAGCTGTCAAATAGCTTAATATGCCATATTCAGTAAACTGAATACGCTGTATTGATGATAGAGTCGAATACGCTGATTGGTTTAGAAAAAATATACGTATCCAATAAATTGAATACGCCGTATTCAGTATTCCACTCAGAATATTACAGAAGACTGTAACAATGCAGAAAACACACAAACACACAATATGCAAAAATATACAATGCAGAAAATTAAATACACAAATATGCAAATTAATCTGAGCTAAACTAAACTAAAACACTAATAAAATAAGAATTAAACAACTTCACTCCCGACAGCGACGCCAAAAACTTGATGTGTCATCGTGTAGGTGTTATTTTTTTATCAAGTTTTACTATTTATTTTATGCCGACTATACCTAAAAACAACACTCTACTGGGCAGTGTACCTGGTCGGATGGAGTTTCATGGTAAGTAGGGTGTCGATCACTAAGAGCGAGAGCGTTAATTCCTAATTCTATCAGTATTTTAGTTATCTATGTTAGTACTAAATTAATCTAATTTATGATAAACCTAAGTTAAACCTAAACTAATGATAAAGGGGGTTTCAGACTGAGAGACTGGCACGAGGTTTAGTTATCTAACCTAAGGTTTAAGTAAAGCAATAAACACACACAATAAGATTAACAAACGATAGAGGAGTGGTCAAACACTAATGTAAGGAAAACATATCAGCCATGAATAATCCGATAAAACGCAGGTTTGTTTATTAGAGCAATGATTGACTTATCTCGAATGGCATATCATTCCTAGATTAAAGCGACACTTCTTCCTAAAACCTAGACACGTTGATTCTGTCACAATTAGACGCATCCGCATAAAGCAAGCATTTGTTGATTATAATCTCTCTTAGGAGATTAATAATGGTGTTCTTATTAAACCCTAGCTCATGGAGACTTTACCCATTTACTGCTTAACGGCTCTTTATATACTAGTAGTCCACTGTCCGAGTCCTTACCAATGGAATAAAAACGTACTCGTTGATCCCAGGGTCACCTAGGGATGGCAACGGGTCGGGTTTGGGTCGGGTTTTAGTGAACCCGTACCCGCACCCGTTTATAATATCCAAACCCGTATCCGCCCCAATACCCGGTGGATACCCGGTTAGTATTATCCATCGGTTTTTCGGGGTTTACCCGCGGGTATCGGTTATCCGCAATTAAATTTTTATTGGACATAATTGCGGGTATAAAGTTATGTAAAACCACTAAAAACCAATAAAAACACCCTGATATATTAAAAGTTTTTAGAAGATAAAGAAAACTACTTCAAATCATGATGATAATTCAAAAAGTACAAAATCCGAATATGTTTGATCAGAGATCTTAATGCATACAAAATGTAACTAACACGATCATCCAGTTCTTTCAGCGATCTTCATCAATTTGCCACCAATTATCAACTTGAAGTCACGAGGTTCTGCTCAAGTTCTTCATCTCCCAAAATGTCAAGCCACATTTTTTAGTCATGACCACTATCCTACAATATATATTATAAAAAAACCATTAAAACTAATAATAACTACTTAAAAGTTGAAAATTCTGAATGTTAACTCCTGATTGGATACTTTACTAATTGACCATTGTTAGTAATCCACACGGTTTTGTCCTTACTGTTAGCTGCTAACACAAGATATATTAAACACACTAGAAACTTTTATTTCATCATAACCAAACAAACCAGTAAACACCATTTTGAAAGTTGAAAATTCTGAACATAATATATATTTACCTCATCACTATCATCAGTATCGTACTCAATAGTTTGATCATATGCTTCAAACTCTTTTGAACAATTTTCTGCATAAATATATGTATAACAAAAAAATGCAATTAGTAAGGTTAGAATTAACCCATAACCGAACCCGTACCCGCGACAAAAAATATATTTCTACCCGAACCCGTACCCATACCCGCGAACCCGCACCCGAATCCGACCCAACCGGTTTGGGTTTCAGTTTTCCCTATCGATTTCGGATGCTTTTGCCATCCCTAGGGTCACCTGCTGGTCCAACTAAGCTCACTAAACTAAAGGCAAAGATAGGTCAATATTTGTGATCCTATGATTCTAGATATATAAATTGCGATTAGGGGTGAGCACATGTCCAAGACCAAACCGGACCGGCCAAGACCGGACCGGACCGAGGACCAAAATGGTCCATATTGCCGGACCGCGGACCGGACCGAAATGGTACGGACCGGTCTGGGTCGGTCTTCGGTCCGGTCCTACACGGCATTATCATCGGGTTTTTGGTCTGATCGAACCAGACCGAGGACAGAATTGGTCCAAAATACCGGTCTGGTCGACGGTCCGGTATGCTCACCCCTAATTGCGATATGGAGAGCTATCCCGGACTCTTAGCCTACGCCCAAACAACACCGAAGTTGCGGCACATTAAATATGTAGGACTAGACCCAGTTGAATGATAGGTCACATACTTAAGCACGTAAACAAGTATATATTGATAAACATAATCAACAATCAACGATAAATTAAGCAATCGATATAAACAAACCAAACACTAAACCTTCATAAACATGGTTGATACCTAAAGGTATCAGCCGATAGTCATTGTAAAAATACATACGGTTTCATATATGAAAGATTAAAGAAAAGAAACCTTAACCGAACGCGTATTTGGTCGTGCGAAGATTACAAGAGTTTTCCTATGATCTTGAGGCTCTTTTCTGGCCTTTTGTGCTCTTCTATTCGTCTCTTGGTCGACTTGGTGGTTTAGGTTTTCGCTTCCATACCTAAAACTGAGTTTAGGGTCTTCTATTTATAGAGTCTGGAAATTAATCGATACGTCGTATCGGGCGATGTGGGATACGGCGTATTGAGGATTTCTTAGAGTAAGAACCACGTTTGATATCTTTTAGAATCTTCTAGTGTTTAATAAACCTTGGATACGGCGTATAGAGGCTCCTGGATATGGCGTATTGGGTCTCCAATCCTTCGTGGTTATCTGTGAAGTGTAGGCACGGATATGCCGTATCTTCCTTAATGGATACGGCGTATTGAGTTAAAACCTATTGGTTCTTCTTTGTTGACCAAAGTATTATATACGGCGTATCGTTGATGTGGATACGGCGTATTCTTCAAAGTCAGGCAATGGTCTTTTAGTTCGTCAAGTCTTGGATACGTCGTATAGGTCTAGAATAATACGGCGTATTGGCTGTCAGATCAGTAGACTTTCTCGAACTCTTTATTTAAGCTTCAAAATGCGTGCCTTTTAGCTAATATTTACCAAGTACCCTATAATTACTGCAATTCTCAAATTTAAACGATTAAGTAACAATTCTTGCAATAATTATACAAAATAGGTAATTTACATGGGATAAATGATGCTATAAAAGTGACGTTATTTGATGTCATCAACATGTCCATGTTCAACATTAGACATATATTACGAATATACCATACATTGGTCATACATCGCAATCTATTCTCGTTTACTTAACTCAAAGTCTAACTCTTCGTGTTACGACAAATTCTAATCATGCCTTATTATCAATCACAAACATATCGCACATAATAATACCTTACTATTGCATTACAATTATCATGTTCTATATACAACATAGTATAACATACCTCAACCATTCATCTAATTAGAATGCATACAAGCATCTACATTCAATACATAAGAAATTTTTTTGCCTAAGCAAGCTTTACATAATTAAGCATTTACACATTCACTTGCCCCTACTCACATATTTTCATCATGACTTATCTAAAATGCAATCCTATGCATTTTACTTAGCTCAAACACTTCGTAGACTCATACCATCATACACGTCATGCATTACTTAGACATTTAAATAACCTACCATAGACTTTAATTCATATAAACATATATTTCCGCACTTAACACTTCTCTAATAAGTGTTTTATATTCTTAGCCGCAATCGAAGTCATTTAGTCTTTGGCAAAATAACATATCTCACATTTCATAATCATTCTATGTCTAAGCATCATCTTAATCAAAACCACAAGTACTAACTACCTTATAACTAAGGCATTCGCATTCTTCGCTACTTACACTTACGGCATACGCATCTACGACTGGTCTAAGTTTAGACAACCTATCATGGAAACCTACTTCACTTAGACCGAAGCTCTGATACCAAGTTGAAACGCCCCTTTCCTGACTCTAAATTTAACCAAAAATCAAAAACTTTGCTCAAACGCATGACCGAGAATGACCTTCTGTCATTCTTTTATAAACTGACCAAAATCAATTACAATTAAGCCTTTTAAAGTATCTTTAGATGAAAGTAGACTCAAATACCTTTAAAACCGCGGGTGGCATGACCTCTAACGAGCCACGGTTCATTTATTATAAAACAAACAAAAAGTTACAAATCTGGAAGGGTACCATACGCCCTTATGCCCAAACTCATAAGGGCATATGATCTAGTGCTCAGATTCTGTAAAAATACAATTTTAGGCAGAAGGCCTTATGCCAAGCCCATAAGGGTGTATGCCCTGTACTTAGAAAACTCAAAAGACCATTTTGATTGCAGAAGGCCTTATGCCCAGGCACAGAAGGCCTTATGCTCCCATTTCCAGATTTTACCAAAAACCCAACTTTTTACAATTTACTTTAATTTCCGGAAAACGACTTCCATGACACGACAAAACACCAAAACTTCTAGAAATCAATAGCATAACATATTACATCATGTTCATAAACATTTGTGGTCTAAATGACCCATAAGCTCATAATTCACGGGGTTTGCCAAAAACCTGTTTTTACCCATTTTACATACACTATAACATGTAACTATGACAAACGAATTGACATACTTTAACTTCTGCATTAACGAATGCTTGGGGTTCAACATTACTTCGAGCTCGGTATCTATCATAATTACATGTCTAAAATTGACAAGTACTTCCATTCCTTATTTACCCCATAAGCTACTACCCAATCCATCCTTTAAATCGTACAAACCTATAAAATGGCTAAACACTAAACCGTAAGCATAAAGCTTAGTAAGTAAACGGCAATAACATGTCATCATATATCATTCATACATTATGCATCATAAACCTTTAATATTAGTTCATTACATTATAATCACTATCACATACCTATAACCAGTTAAGGCATCACCATTCTATAATATCAAAGGCAACACATACCTTAGCTTTATTCATTACTAGTTTACTTCCTCTATAGCTAGTTGTGCCAAACTAGCTTCTTATCACCCTTAAACTAAACACATAAACTCAAATTTTCCAAACAATAATAACGTCAATCACATATATACAAAGTGATAAAATCTATATAATACCATATTATAACCGGTTTACTTACCTCAATCCTTAGCTATTAACAAGAACATCACCACCACCATCTATTATTTCCTAAACCATAATCATCATACATCATAAATACTTTATATACTTAACAAATAAAGGGTTTCTAGTCTTACCCAATACATACCCATCTTCTTTATAACATTCATATGATCATTGCCATGATCATATAAGAAAATCTCTAATTTTACCAAATTAGTCATAACCTATTAAAGAGACTTAACCCACAATCATTATAACCTCATTAGTTGCCTTCAAAACATCATTTACCCAAAATCTCCAAATTTGGGTACTTAAACCCTAATTCATAAATTACCAATTCAACTCAATATAAAGATTACTTACTTGAAAGAATGATTGATAGGGTTACTACTCTTGAATTAGAACACCAATCCACTATCATGATCTCTAGGAAAATCTTGTTTCCCTTACTTTTTCTTCTTGAACCGACAGGGAGATTCTAGGATGACTAGTTATGGAAAATGCCAAGGAGATTCTAGGATGACTAGTTAGTTATGATAATTTAGCCAATTGACACCTTTAGTCGCTTAAGTCTATTTCTCTTATATTTGTGACACGTCATATTTTCTAAAACCATTTACATAGTATTAATACTTATAGTTTGGCTATTGGGTTTGACTAACCAATCACGTAACGCATTCAAACTACTAAGGTCATAGTCAAACTATCTAATATCATTCTCGTAATAAAACGCTTAAAACCTGGTTTTGGGGTGTTACACTTAACCATAACCAAAATCTGAAATTTAACTTTTAATAGACGTACAAGTAAGAAATTTTACCCGCTCACTCTCTCACCTTTTACTAGCAGGTTAGTTTTGTACAACCTAAACATGCACTTTTATTCCTGTAACAACGTGCATGACACAAGGTCGTACCAATAGCTCAAGAAGAATATTACTTTCTTTCATAATAATATCATTCTCGAACCTTCGTCATTATACAATCTATACAAAAGGTGGGCGTCCTGACTCATTACGCTGGTTCAACCCAGTTTCTGACCCGGTCCAAGCGGTTTTTTTACCTAAATGTTAGTCCGACCTGTCCCGATATATCTCTCTCCGTCTCTTAACAAAACACGTAGCATCGTACGTGTCCCTCTCCTCCCTCCTTTCTTTCTTAATCCCACTATCACACGCATATATCATAACACACACATCTAGAAAAACCCTAAACTGAGTTTAATCAATTTCCGCTTGATGTGTGTTTTCCAAGCTTTAAATTTATAATAACTAGAAATACCGATTTATACTAAAAACACAACATTCGGGCAAGTATACCCTATTCGAGTGTAATATAATATTAGGTAAGTCCAGGTCATTCCATGGGATTTGTAGCAATTCACATATTGTTTATCAAGTAACAAAGCTAATTGATTGTCACGGATCAAATAGCCAAAACATGTGTATAAAGCAAGTAAGGAACAAGGCATGATCCACATAACATAATAGATAGAGATAGAGCAAGACTTAATGTAAACTAAGCATACTAGTCATATTGACGGGTAATCATAATAACAAGCATATCTACCAATGATAACATAGAATCCTTTTGGTCTATATACTACATCATCACGAGCGCATTAAGAATGGTTTATATCAAATATGCATATATATGAATTCCTCCCAACCTGGTCGATAAACATAAGGAAGGGTCTTAAATATAATTCTACTTGGGTTGATTATCAATTTACCATACAATTCTTACAAGTATGATATTGACTCGCCATAGACAACCGGTTTAAAATACATCAAGACAATTAACCCTTTCGGCCTATTTCAATCGCAATGATATACCAAAAGATAAACAAGGATCCAAGCAAGATAACATCGAATTCATAAACATGTATATTCATAAGTCATAGCAAAATCATCCAAATATTAATCATGTTTCACATATGAGAACAAAGTACCAATACCAATATTTTGACTAACATAACCACCAACCCAAAACTAATAGTTCCATGATCAACCAACAACCAAATGCTACTGAGATAACCCAAAATATACCAAGTAACTTCTGGAAATCCGCAATATATCACCAAATAGAGTGTTTGGTAACAAGGTTTATGGTGATGATCTTAAGAGAATTTGGTGTGAATCCTATAAGAATCAAAGTGGAAAGTGTTTAGATTCTGGAAATAGATGGTATGTGGTCTTGATATGGTGTTAGAACTGGGAAATTTATCGATATGGTGGTGGTTTATGGTGGTTACATGGTGGTGAGTGGCGGATTAAAGGGGTGTTTGGATCATTGGATCCAAGGATCCTCACCACTCCTTCCTCCTCTCCAATGGCTCTAATGAATATGTGTGTGTAAGATATAAGATTGTATGAGAGATATATGAAATAAGAGAGATAAGAAAGGTATTTATAGGCTGTTCGGGGTCCAAAGTGCGCCGCACAAACTTATTTGTGCGCCGCACATCGGGTGTTAATGCACTTAGCATTTAATTGCCTTTAATTTTCTCACAGACACAAAAGTGCGCCGGACTTTCAGCAAAACCGTCGCACTTTTGGTACTTTCAGCACTTGGCCTTTTATATGGTTGTAGATAATTGAATTCCGCTTGCGTGGCCGCTTGAACCAACTAAAACGGAGTTCGTATGACCGGGTTATGACCAAAATAGTGAACAGGTGTCGGGAGATCATTAACTTGAGTTTACTTCTTTGTTTAGACTTCAAATCTTTGTGTTTTCTTCCGTTTTGTTCCACGACACGTACTTAGAACCTACAAAAGCAAATATACTCGATTCTATACCAAAAGTTCTTACATTTAACCAATAAATATACATAAAAGCATTGATAACGCATATAAAAACATGTATAATTTGAGCGTTATCACCGCTCCTCTCATAAATCGTTTGTGTGTTTCAACCCCAAAACAATACCAAGGAAAACCCTAAACTAAGTTGGGAATTTATTGATGTAACAGGAGATTTGAAATTATAGGTATGTTATTTTGTTTGAAAGTGTAATAGATATTAAAAAAAAGATTTTTTTTGCTGATTTTGTTGAAAATTCTTGAGTATTCATGGATTAGTCTACCCACTTTTTCTAAAAATTCTTGCAGGTGTCGAGGTTTAAAAAATCCACCTAATTTTTCTACCGTTAAAAGTTTAGATTTGTATTTTTTTATCTTAAAAAGGAGGTTTTTAATTAATTTCTAACTTTTTTGTTTATGTTTTTTATATGGGTTTTGATTGGACTTAAATGGGTTTGAAAAATGCTTAATGTGTTATGAAGAAGTGAAGATGAGAATAATGATGAGATTGATTATAAAAGGCTTCAGGTATATAATAATTATTGCTATTTTGTGTTCATTTTTTTGTGCGATTATGTATATTGGGTTTAAGTAAATATGGCAACGGGGCGGGGCGACCATCCCCATCCCCAACCCGCTTACTAAAGTTCTCCCCAAACCCTCCATGATCCCCATCGGGGATTTAATCGGGGCGTCCCGTTGGGGGGTGATGCTCCCCCAAACCGCCCCGTACTAATCGGGGATCTTATCGGGGTGTCCTCTTTGTGTGTAATTCTCGACCAAAGCGGCACCATTTCACATTTATTATTATTTTTAGACCGTTAGCAATAACTTGAAGAATTAAAAACTTATTAATAATAAATTACAAGCAAGGCTTATTAAGTTTTCAACGATAATATCATACATGTATAATGATAAATTACACTATAAAAAAATTACAACTTAGAAATATGACATTAACAAGTTTCTATAACAATTTTGCAATATTACAAAGATAAAAAACTAACAATATTAGAGAAGTACTTTTTTATCACGTAAATAGTAACAAAATACTATATAAATATGCATATATTTTTATATGTGTATATATTAATCGGGCGGGGCGGGGCGAGGATGTTATTCCCCACTTTCGCCTCAAACCCGATTAAAAATCCCCGTTTAAGCCCTAAACCCGCCCCGTAATCAGGTAAACATGCCCCGCCCCAATTATTTCGGGTTTCGGATTTCTCCGTCGGGTTTAGGTTTTTTGCCATCCCTAGTTTTAAGTTTAGTTGCATATTAGTTAAAAAAAGTGAAGCTTTATTAAATTATTGGATCAGTATGAGATAAAAGTGTGGGTGTGTTTTAGGGGCTGAAGGGGGGGGTGCTAAAATGGGTGAATTTGTGGGGTGAAATGGGGGTTGAGACGTGCGCGCTTGGGTGCTGAAATAGGGGCTGAAGTGGGTGCGTCTAGGGGCTAAAATGGGTGTGATTGAGGGCTGAAATTAGGCTAAAATGGGTGTAGTTGAGAGCTGAGTTGGGGGCTAAAATGGCTTGGTTTGGAGGCTGAAATGGGTGTGAGATTATGGGCTGAAATGGGAAAATGTGGAGATAACAGTCCCTCAACGCACGATCAGATTTGCTTGGGATTTTGTGTATTATTGTATTTTGAGCACTATCTGTTGGACATGTTACTTCGTATATGATATGAAATATCACTGCGTTTTTGCGCATAATTATTTAGTGTTTTAGATTGATGAATCGGGTTCAATGATTATGTATAAAGCTAGATTATAAAAAATTTGAACAACAACGTAATATGTGGCGCTTTCCTTTAATTCCTGCATATTGGAATGAGGTATGTACATCATAAGCCAATTTGAGTTGTTGATACATTGCCTTAAATTGCATTTTTCTAGTTAAAGGTACTAAGGTTCCAACTAACTATTTGTTTTTTTGTGATTTTAGGTGTGAACACGCAACTAGGAGTTGGTCCCAACACGTTAATAACAGGCCTATGTGTTCGGCCATTCGAGGTGACGCGCACGTGCGAACAACAGTAGCTTGCACTTCTTTACATTAAATCATGTGTAATTAGATGCCCACTTGAAGGAATAGTTCCTCCATTAAAAGTTGCAAATGTTGCTAAAGAACTTCATGGTATGGGTTGCTGTGAAATATCACTCGGCGATACTATTGGTATTGGCACACCAGGTAATCATGTAATTCCGTGGTCTCAATTTTAACGCGTTATTCATAAATGGGTCAACTCGGGTTACCTTCACCCTCGGTGGTAACCATAACATTGACATATTTATTATTTTAGTAAAATAGTTTCACTTTAAGATGGGTGTTTGGATTTTCTAGTTTAACGGATGTTTGCGATGCTGCCAAATTTATGTTTTAAATAGGTGTTTTTCTCCCTTTAATGGGTAATTGGGGATGTTGCAAAAGTTTTGTTTTCAAAATATTGTATTTTTACAAAGATCTTAAAGCTATAAGCTCATAACATCAAAATTTAGCTTAAACAAACACCCTGTTAATTTTGTGTTTGTGGTAGAGGGTTTTAACTTGATGGATATATATATTTATATGGCAGCGGTTAAAGATTCAGGAAGTCATCAACTTATTGGTCACTCGTACTTGCTTTCTGAATTTCTTTTTGAAAGGAGAATACTATATTTTCTTCTTATTTATTTAGTAATTCAGTTGATTGATATTGGTGTTGCAGGCTGAACACTCATGCAGATATAGAACCATTTAAAGAGAATTGAAAAAATAGTCCTTGTGGTTTGGCCAAATTGCACGTTTGGTCCGCCAAGTTTCGAAATTGAAAAAAATGTCCGTGTGGCGAAGGTTTGGTTTCACTTTTAGTCCTTGGTCGAACTGAAATGACTAAAATACCCCTCTGTTTTTTTTCTTAATTTTTTTTCTCTTAAATAATATTTGTATCTTTATCTTTTATCCATCCTCCATTTCTCTCTCAAAAATCATTGTTTCTATATCTATATAATATCAAGAACACATGATCTGATCCTATAATTTTATACCAAATCATTATCCTCATGCCTCTAACTAAAAGAATCAACAATAACTCATCATTAAACAACCACAATCCTCAAACAAGATATAATATTCGGAAATCCTCAAACAAGATCTAAAATTAAAACTCATCATCAAACAACCACAAGCTGCCGCTACCACCACTGCCAAGATCCGCGCTACCACCACTGCTAAGATTTAATATTCCAAAATCCTCAAACAACCTCATAATCTAAATCTTAAAAACAAAATCAACATAGCTACAACTCCTCAAGTACCAAGTTTAAACTGATAAACCCAAGGAATTTTAAGATCTGATATTTATCAGTTCCATCAAAACACTGATAAACCCAAGTTATTTCAAGATCTGCTATTTATCAGTTATTTCAAGATTTGTAACAAGTATGAGAACAAACTTCAAATACCACACATAAAGAAGCCACTTGGTACTAAAGCATCCATACCGAAAACCACTTGAGACGGGGTACTAAAGCATCGGGACCAAGATATAATCTTTGTAACACCTCCAAATTGGGTCGCAGCGGAATAAGGGTCCGGGAGCATTATTTCATAATACAACAAAACAAGATACAGAGGAATGACTGCTAATGAGTCGTTGAAAAAGTATCTCGTGATTTTTCTGAAATCTAAATTGTTGTAGCGTTTGTCCCCGAGTTTGCATCACAATGAAAAGCATGAAATAATACAACAACATTTGGTGATTTGAATGTATGTAAAAAATCTAGAGCTGGCAAAAAATACCCAAAAGTCAAAATTCGGGTCAAATGGGCCTTTTTTAAAAATCTAATGGTCTAAATGGACTCAATGTTTTATCTCTTTTGGACTTTATGGTCGGCTTGAAATTGGTAAACAAAAAAAAGGGGGTACCCAAACTGGTCACACAAATCACGACGGGTAGTTTTTGCCCTAACACTCTCTCAATTGATTGTACCCACTACGGCACCCACACCAAATTCTCAATTTCCAGATCTTTGTTACATCAAGGTATTATACTTCCTTTTACTATCTTTAATTTTTTAGTAATTAAATGGCAAAAATAGTAATGTATAAATAATATGTTAAAACTATTTAATTTTACTAATTTTACATATTTTTTTTATTAATATTAATTTTTTTATTATACTTTTAATGTCTTTAATGAAATAAGCTAAAATTATTGATTATTGATGAATAATGCTAAGACTTGAAGTTAAAAATATGTCAATGGATGATTTTTTAAGTTTATTTTTATGTAATTACTAATTAGTTTAAAAATATTGTTTTATGAAATTGTTATATAAAAAGGGTGTTCGGGCTGTTTTCGTTTAGGATTAATTTAGTTATTACTAATCAGGGCTTGGGACTTTTTTCCATTGCTGAAAAAAGAGGTGTTTTCGACTATGTTTCTCGCTGAATAAAGGGTGTTTGCAAGTGTTTTGCACTTTTCGTTTAAGCTCTTAAGTTTCGGTTTTGTTAAAAATTATAAGGGGTATATTTATGAATAAATTTCGGTCTTTTTGGCTCTTGTCTGATTTATGCATTGTGTTTATGACCGTCTTGATTTAATATGCTTATCATGTTGCGTTGTGTTTTCTTACTTATAGATTGAAGGAAATTTAAGAATATGTCGCGACAACAAAGTATGGAAGGAGATATCTCGAGATGAACGCTTCTTCAGCGACTTCACAAAGGCGTTCTCTAGTGTGGTAGTTTTTGAAAGATTGAAGGGGAGACTCGTTCCGATAGACAAGCAAGTTGTAACAACTGTGGCAAGGTGTTTAGTGCGAAACCAGGTTCAGGAACATCAAATTTAGGCCGACACATGCTTAGATGTTTTGAATTTGATGAAGATGGACCACCAAAAAAACGTACCCCTTTAGATCAAGACATGTATAGAGAGAAAATGGCAATTGCTATCATTCAACATAACTATTCATTTAGTTATGTCGAACATGATGCAACAAGGCAATTGCATAAGTTCTTACACCGAGACGCAAATCCTATTTCAAGAAATACAGCAAAGTTAGATGTCTTAGCTATATATAAGAGGGAAAAGGCGAACCTCAAATTGAAGTTAGAAAAGGTAAGCAGCAGGATTTGTTTCACGAGTGATTTGTGGAGTTCTATAACAAGTGATGGGTACATGGCGTTGACGGCTCACTATGTTGATGAAGATTGGGTGTTAAGAAAGAAAGTCTTGAACTTTAGAGTTGTACCGCCTCCCCATACAGGTAAAATTCTAGCATCGGTTTTGATTAATTTTTTATCAGATTTTTTTGGGAATTGATTAAGAAGTCGTCACTCTAACACTGTAACGAAAATACAATGATTGGGGGCGTTTCAGTAGAAAATCTTATAGGTCATTTACGTTTGAATAATGTGCTAGTTTGTGATGGTAAATTTTTACACGTTCGTTGTGGAGCACATGTACTTAATTTAATTGTACAAGCCGGGTTAAAGGTGATAGAAGGATCTATTGAGAAAGTTAGAGATTCAGTCAAGTATGTTCGGGGAAGTGGTGGAAGAAAGAAATGTTTTAAAGCATGCATTGAACATTTGCATTTGCAATGTGGGAAGCATGTTTGTCAAGATGTGGTAACGAGATGGAATTCGACTTACATGATGCTTGATTGTTTATTAGCTTATCAAAATGCTTATGCACGTTTGAAACTAGTTGATACAAATTATGAAAGTTGTCCATCAAAAGACGAATGGATAAGAATTAAGGAAATCACCAAGTTTCTAAAGCCTTTCTATGATATTACGAAATTGTTTTCGGGAAACTCCTATCCTACTTCAAACTTATACTTTTTGAAAGTATACAAAATTCAGTCCAATATTGAACAAGCAATACATAATTCAGATCCTGTAATAAGTAGAATGGGAAAAGAAATGAAGAAGAGATTTGAAAAGTATTGGGATGAGTATTGTAAAGTGTTGTCTTTTACGATCATCATGGATCCTCGGTACAAGGTTAAAATAATTGAGTATTGTTTATCGAAACTTGAAATGGCAACCAATGTACGTGAAGAAAAAGTGGATGATATGGTTGAATGTTTGTATGATCTATATAATGAGTACGAGTTCAGTTTTGAGACACACGATGATCCATTAGGAGCTAAAAATGAAAATGTGGATGAGGGTAACACAATGGACGAGTTAGATGAGTTAGGTGGGTTTGAGTCTTTCCGTAGTCGTTTTCGAAGAGTTAAAACAAGTGACAAGTCAGAATTAACATTGTATTTAGAGGAGCCTGAAATTTCTAGAAAAACAAAGATTGATGTTTGACAGTTTTAGAAGGAAAATCAAACAAGGTACCTGCAATTGTCTTTGATGGCTTGTGATTTATTGAGTGTTCAAATTACAACAGTGGCTTCTGAATCATCATTTAGCATCGAGGGTCGGATCTTAAGTAAATATCGAAGCTCATTGTCAGCATCAAATGCTGAGGTGTTGTTGTGCACTCGTGATTGGCTTGATTCAAAAGGTATATTATTCTATTTGTTAATTACTCGTTATGTGTATTTGAAATTTATGATATAATATAATTATTGATTTGGCTCTTTGAACGTATTAGATGACGAGGAAGAGTTATCAGAAGATATTTAAAATTATAAAGATGACTGATATTTTATAAGGTATTCCTATTTCAAACTTCATCATTGGCGTAGTTTAGCTTGAATTTTTTTTTGGGTTGGTCAAATAATAGTTGTGTAGCAATGACTTAAGTTCTGTACAATCAAGAAAATGGCTTTCTGAATGCTTATGGTTGACCGAAAACCGCTGAAGTGCCCATGGTTGACAACCTTATTCGACACTGTTGTATTATTGTTTAACAAAAACGTTCTCCCATGTCTACTTTTAACCCCTTTTTCCACTACGTGTGCAAACTTATCATAGTATTTTTTTGGCTGAATATGTGCTCAATGTGTGGCTTTTTATTATCGAAAATGAAACAGTCAAGTTCAGCCTTTTTACAAATTGGAATTTTTATGAATCAAAGTCTGAACATCTAGTGGATATTTTAATTACAAATATCTAGTGGTTGTTATTTATGAATGACACAACATGTGTAGTTGCATATTTTTGGTTCTTTCCTCTAATTCTTGTCTCTGCATACAATTTACATGTGTAGTTGCATATTCTTGTCTCTGATGTTATTTATGTTAGTTTGATTTTGCACTTTATGGCTGAATGCGGTAAACAACCGAAGTAGAATTAGCAGTAGCAGTGGCTAAAGTGCAACCCATTAGAAGATGGGGATTGGGGAGACAACCGCTCAGAATCATATAATGTTGTTCTCGTTTATTTCGGCATTTGGAAATTTAAACTTTGGAGACGTTCTGTTTAGTTTATTTTTCCATGTATTCAACTTCAATGTTTGGTTTATTCCAGTAATTGAATGTTTAAATTTACTTGTTTAGTTTCTATATATTCGTCTTTAAAATATGTTTCCCGTTATCTACTTATTTAATCAGTATATTTAATCAGTACGTTTAAATGTGAAAACGTACAAAACGTGAAAAAACGTAGAATTATTCTAAAACGTAGAAAAAAGTGCGAAATGGGCGAAAACGTAGAAAAACGAGCGAAAACGTAAAAAAAACGTGTGAAACGAGCGAAAACGTAGAAAAACGTGCGAAATGAGCGAAAACGTGCGAAAACGAGCGAAAACGTAGAAAAACGTAAAAAAGTGCGAAAACGTAAAAAAAACCAAAAATTTGAACCATTTGCCCGTTTGACCCGAGACCATTTGAACCCATACCCATTTGGTCCGCGCCCGTTTGATCCGTAATTTAAAAATCACCCGTTTGGCCCGTGCCCATTTGGCCCATGCCCGTTTGACCCGTTACCCGTACCCACCCAACCCGCCCATTTTGCCACCTCTAAAAAAATCCATGAATGTAATCTTGTAAAGTTTAGACTTCAATGCACATCAAGTAAGCCAAGTATCTATTTCACCTGAGAAAAACATGCTTAAAAGTGTCAACATAAAGTTGGTGAGTTCATAGGTTTATGTAAGAAAATTGTTGAAATCAAAAATTTATAAAGTGTGTATGACCATTTCAATCCTTATAATAGTTACCAAAAATGCAAGTATAAATGTAAAACCAAAAGATTATAATGTATACCGCTTCACTACAGTATCATGAAAAATGTTTAGTCATCACTAATGTTCAACAAAGTAGTGTGGACCACAAAATTTAGAAGTGTATGACATTGTAACACATACAATATCACTAAAATGTAATTACGACTGCACTAAGCTCATGAAACTGACGATACGACATGTATGAATGCAATTTAATGCAAGTGTATGCCCCGTGTAGATGTCAACCCGTAACATCCCAAATCTGACATGATATACGTCCGTTAGTTCAATTCGTCGAACTAGTGAGCGCTACTCACCCGAACGGGGATGTTAATCCCAAATAGATCTATTTATAACACTCGCGCTTACACAATGTAATTAATAGTTTATGATAATGGGCAGTGTGGGTTCTTGTTACTTAGGCACGCTACGTAATTATTGTATCAATGAAAAGTGTTGTACTTGTGTTCTTTTGTAAAATGAGCAATGTATCCCTCCGCGAGATATGTAAATGAGTATAAGTATGAGTATGTAAACGAGTATGTGAAAGAGTATGTAAAAGAATTTGTAAGTGAGTATGCAAATAAGTATGTAAACAAGTTGTAATGAATATGTATTCTCCCCCGAGATTTGTAAAGTAATTGTAAAGCAAGTGAAAGTGGAGCCATAAACTCACCTCTAGTGAATGAATTGATTATAGAAGTCAAGTAAGTGAAATGTCTCGTGAAATCCAAATGCAACCTAATTAATTATAGGACGTATGAGTATATTGTATTTAATATATATACAACATCATAAGTTATAGGGTTACATCACCACCTAATAATTTTTGTTTAATTTGTAAAAGTCGAAACCATATTTAAATCGTACTTGCTAAATAAATGTTTAAGTATTTGTATCCGTAAAGAAAAATATTATTGTTGTCCAACCATTGATTATTTGTTAATAATACTTGATTTAATATTTTTATTGTTTATATAATGATATTATATAAATAGTTTAATTGTTTTATAAAATAATATTTATAAAGTTAAAAACATATATAAATATTGTATAAGTAATACTATAATATTTCTTAAGGTTTTTATAGCCCGAACGGACCCGAAAACACTCGTAAACCACTTTTTATTTCTAACAGCTTTGTTGTGTTTTTATAAAATGCAGAAAATTGTTTATAAAAATTAATTAGCTTTTGTAATTTCTATTTATCCAAAATCTTTAAAAACTCATAACTTACTCATTTTAACTTCGTTTCGCGTGTTCTTTATATGTATGAAATCGTGACGAGATAAACTATCAAAATAAAAACTCACAAATTTTATAAAAATCTGTGCCGAAACAGTAAACTCAAATTGTTTTTATAAAACTATTGTTATAATTTTAAACCTTGCAAAACTCATAACTCCTTTGTTTTAATTTCGTTTTTAGAGTTCTTTACACCTACGGTTTCCTATTGAAATGATCTAGCATCATAAAATATTTATATATTTTTATCAAATTCGAACAGTAATAGTTTTTATAAAATAAATTTTATAAAAACACTTTTATATATTTGATTATCGTAATCTCGTAAAATTCATAACTCCTTCGCTATAGCTCCGTTTTTCGAGTTCCTTATATGCACGGATTCTTTATGAAATGTACTATTTAAATTAGTAGGGTATATAATTTATAATAATTCGTAGGTTTTCAGAATACACGAACTGTTTTGATATATATATTTATATATTTATTTTTATAAACTTTAACATAATTAAATTATTACAAGTCCTCTGATTTAATTAATAA
>BQNB010099537.1:0-24904 GCA_026074375.1 Tanacetum coccineum | reverse complement strand
AGTTAGTTACTTGATTTGACATTTGTTCAAACACAGATAATATCAAGGCATCTTGTTGTGCAGAAGAATTTATATCCTGAATAGTTGCATTTTGTGATTCAATCAGATACTGAGAGTACGGAATGATATTACTATCACTATGTATCTCATTCTCTGGATGTTCCACAAAATGAGAAGGTTCAGAATACGGCATCTCTTGTACACTTTGATTTAGCATATCATTATTAGTGTTGTCAGAGATTGGTACCTCAGAGAGAACATTTGATGCGTAACTAGACAAACTGGCCATAAGAACTGCTTTGGATGTAGAGATCTCATCACAGTTAGAATCATATGCATCCAAATTGTCTGCTTGATAAGATACATTATGTGTGATGACCGACTATGTAACTGGACCTTCTACAATACCAGGATTTGTCAAGAATTCTAATTCTTCCCCATTAAGAACTTTACCATTTCTTTGAGCTTTAACTAATAGAACTTTTTCCATGAGCATGTAGCATCCCTTTTCCTTTTTAGCTTTGGATACTGTCTTACCATATGACATTCCTATTGGCAGTTAAAACACTTCACAACCCTTTGTTGACCTAAATAATTCCCTCAAATTCCCGAAGTATTAGCTCTTGTTCCTGAAGTACCAGCAACATAAGAATTTTGTCTCCCTGAAGTGGTTAAACCGTCACTCTTCCATCATGAATAGTTGCTTGTTGTCTTGGGTTGGATGAGTTTCTTAGCTGATTGTTGGTAGATGGGAAACGAGATGGGATGACAGTAGACAGAAATGACATCAATAGGGTCATCTCCTTGCTTGAACATAGGAACTGCTAGACCGGAGTCTATTTGAGGAAATTTAGCAAGGTATGTCTGTTGATTAACTGTGGAGACAGTATATTCAATTTGAGGAACAAATTGTGGTTGTGGACAAGTCTCTTGATGAACAGTTGATGAGTAAGCATTTGGATACAGTGCTGATGGGTAAGTGATTGCATGTGGTGTGGATGCATAAGTAGCTGAGTAATGTTGTGTAGGAAGATTTGATCCATATTGTGGAGACTGAGATGGTGAAAACTATTGTTGTATTTGAAACTAGGGATTGTTGTATGAAGACTGATAAGTGTTAAAGTGAGATGGTGTCATTTGATGATTTGCAACTAATGCAAGTGGATCTTGACTGCGTTCACGCATGATACGGACTTCATTTGCATGGAGCTCGTGTTGTTCAAGATATGCATGAAGTTGATCAATGTTGGTAGTATGCAAATCTTTTACAAGCTTGACATCGGTCACAAACTTACTCCATTAAGGTGGAAGACTGTTTAAGAACTTGGTATTAACTTGAAATTGCTCCATTTTCATTTTGTAAATATTCATGTCATTGATCAGCTGAGTAAATCTCAAGTAATATTGATGAAGTGATTCCCCCTTGATGTGAGTAAACTTATCAAATGCATCATACAGTTTACACTCTCTTTCCTGTTTAGTCATAGAGGTACCTTGCATTAGAAGTTAAACTTTTTCCCATAGATCCTTGGCAACTCTGTGATGATTAACAAGTGAATAGATATCTAATGGTAGACCATGAAGAATGATATTAGTTTCCTTGAGATCACAATCAGCTTGAATTTTCCCAGTAGTAGACAATTCATCATATTTCTTTGTCCTGGTCACCCCATTTTATCCAATCGTAGGCCAAATAAGTGGACCATGTTCCACTGATTCAAGTATCATTATTTCGTGTTCTCTGTTTTTCATGTGTAACTCCATTCTACTTTTCCAAGAATCATACAGGTCTTTGTCCAACATTGGTGGACGATTGTCAGTACCAGAGAGTATCATGTACTCAGCAAGAGTATTCTTTTCACCAATTGGAATGATTGAATCCATTTTGATTTGATATGTGATTAAGATAAAAGTTGATCGAACAGTGATTGGAGGTTGGTGTGTTAAAGTGAGATTTGATTAAAGTGATTGAGTCTTTGGAATACACGGGATTTTACAATTCTTGATAAAACCGGGAAATCAAATTTTCATGGGATTTTACAAATCAAAGAACAACCGTATAATTCTCCTAATGAAAGCGTATAGTTCTCCCACGTAAAGCGTATAATTCTCCCAAGCAAAGCGTATAATTCTCCCAGTAATAAACACGTATAAAATCGGCCTTTGAAAAACAAGTTATAAATTACCTGTTGAAAAACACGTATAAATCGCCTGTTGAAAAACAAGTATAAATCGCCTGTTGAAAAAAACACCGTATTATATTTTTTTTATTTTTTATTAATAAATTTATTACACCATATAATCGCCTATGGAAAAACTATGTATAATTCGCCTTAGGAAATTACGTATAAATCTCCTTTGGAAGAGAACGTATAATTCGCCTTAAGAAATTACGTATAATTCGCCTTTGGAAAGAAACGTATAATTCGCCTGAATAGAAAAAACGTATAACTCGCCTTCACGTATAATTCGCCCAATACACTTCGAAACTTAAAAACCAAAAATCTTAAAAGACTCACTTTTTTTACGTCTTTCATTACCCGATTTTCCCTTCGTCACTTTCTTACCGTATCTAAGACTATTAGAACACTTAAAAACATAAACTTTATCGTTTTTGAATGAATAAAATTGAAATCAAGATTCTTGGTACGAGACCTTTTTTCTAACAAAAGACTCAAAAGATGAAGTTTTGATGGTTTTTCAAGAGGATTTTCTTTATACTTCTAGCCTTAAAACTAAGATAACTAAGAAGAAGTTTAAAGCTTTATGATTTTTAAACCCTCAAAAGATGAAAACCTTTTGAATGGTTCGAACCAAGATACACGAGTAAACAAAGGTAACAAACGCACATAAAACCTTCACAAACACCCCCTGGCCTTAATACCAATTGTAGAATATTTTATCACATATAGTATGGGATTCGATCTAGAGTTTTTAGAGAGATAAATAGGTGGTTGGATGAACAATTAGAGAGAGAAACAAAGAAGAGAATATTAGATTAACTATGTGAGAGAATGAACAACCAACACCCTCTCCATGTATGGACGCTGAGAGGGTTTATAGATACAATGGATAATGGCCGGCCATGGGTCATATGAGGCATTTCCATGGCCTTTAGCCCCGGATAGTTTATATTTACTATTTCGAGCTTGCATCTTACGAGATTTTCTACGACTAACTATATTGGAAGTGACCGATACTTTTCGTATTCCTAACAACCACATTGTCAAACTTGGCAAGGTGAAATTTAAGCTTTTTAAGGCTTTCATTCACCAAGCTTACCTTATGAAGTTCCTTAGGAGCTTCCATTTTGACATGTGATGCATCAAAAGATTTAGTGGAAGAGTTTAACATATGATACCAGAAAGTTTGTTCATCCGATAATTCTTGTTGTGGAACAAAGCGTTTCCCAAAATCCTCAGATAATCTATTTAATACTTTACCATAGAATAATAGGTTTTATGAGAAATGTTCTTGTTAATATCCTCTGATCCTTTTCTTTTCGGACATTTTTGTTACTTTCTTCTTCCTCAAAAAATCAATGTCTCTTCATCATCAATCACAGGCCTAGCAACATGTTTATCAAAAATAACAATACCATCATACAAGGATGGTTTTATCCGCTGATCTTTCTTGAGATAAAATGAATTTTGATAACCTAGAGCTTGTTTTTGAGCATTATCATAGAGCTTGTTTGTGAGCATTATCATAAAAAACTTGCGATTTTGTTAACATGTGCACTGTTTAAGCAGATTGACCCACTTTAAAAATAATATTATCAAGTTCCTTTATCTTCTTTTCTAAATCAATTTCATTTTCCATATATTTATTTTCTTTTTCTTTGAATTCATTTTTGAAAATAGTGAATGTTTGCAATAAAGATTCCTTTTCTTTGATTTGTTTAGAAAGATTTTGCTCAAGTGTGTCAACTTGTTCTTTTAGTGCAAGCTTCTCTTTAATCATATCATCCATTTGAGAATCAATCATTTTTTCATGACTGCTTAAATTAATATTAAGACGTTGTTCAAAAGTTTTGACTCGTTCTTTATATCTCTCAAGCTCAATGGTTACTAATTCATTATTCTGTTCCTTATTAGCCTTTTCCTAATTATTTACATGATTAATAATTTGTTTCGACATTTGTTCAATCACAGATAATATCATTAAATCTTGTTGTGCCTGCAAATTAGTATCTTGAACATTTGCCTGTTGTGTGTACTTGCAAAAATATTAAGAGTACGAAATGATATTTCTATCATTGTTATATCATTATATGTAACATCCTCAAACTGGTGTTTGTTCCCCCCCCCCCCCCCCCCCCCCCCCCAATTTATACCCCCCCCCCCCCCCCCCCCCCCCCCCCCCCCCCCCCCCCCCCCCCCCCCATATATATTTCTTTCAAATCATGCATTGCGTGCTCTCTTTGATTTTCCATAAAATTAGATTGGTTTCAGAATGAGGTATCTCTAAAGATAACGTTCCGAACCATAGTTGGAATTATTGGCTATGAGAAACCGCTTTTGCATTAGTGATATCATTACAGTAAATTTCAATAAGTATCAAGATCCTCATGTATGGAAAGCAGGCATTATTGGGAATGAGGTCTGAATAGCTTACGGGTTGGAAACCTAGACTCTGTAAGAAATTGCGTAGGTCGCTATTCATCCAAAATTTGTTCCTACTTCCTGAGCTTCAGCTAACATTGCTTTATCCTTATACCATGCTGCATTCCTTGGTCGCTTAGGCTGAGTGCATTGCCTAGCCATATGTCTTTCACCTTGACAGTTGTTAGCCATTTAAAACATACATTGCTTGTCTACTAGCATTGTTTCCCCTAGAACTAGTAGCATTACTCTTATAACCAGTACCAGAATAACTTTGACTTTGTCTCCCTTGAACTTGTTGCAGTATGACCCTTCCTACTTGTATAGTCGGCTTGGTTTCTTGGATTTTGTAGGATGTTTTCTAAGTTGATTATTGGTTGAGGGGAACCTTAAGGAAGCTACAGCTGTTAGAAAAGTCATTTCCTTGTTGAGACAAGCAATTGGATCATATCCTGAAGAGAATACCGGAACAACAAGACCTGAGTCCATAAGAGGTGACTCAATCATAGGTTGTATAGACACTTGAGGTGATTGATAAGCAATTTTTAAAACAAATGAGGTTTGATGATTCATTTGAGACTGATATGGATATGATGGTGGAATGGATGAATGATTGAATTGAGGTTATGATAGATAAGTAGATGAGTAATGTTGAATGGGATGAATTGATCAGTATTGAGATGGTGGAAACAGTTGTTGAAGCTAAGGATTGTTGTATGAAAACTGATAAGTGTTAAAGTGTGGTGGTGTCATCTGATGATTAGCAACTAGTGCAGGTGGATCTTGATTGCGTTCACGCATAAGACGAACTTCATTTGCATGGAGTTCGTATTGTTTAAGATATGCATGAAGCTGATCAAAGTTGGTAGTATGCAAATCTTTTACAAGCTTGACATCAGTCACAAACTTACTCCATTCAAGTGGAAGACTATTTAAGAACTTGGTATTAACTTAAAATTGCTCCATTTTCATGTTGTAGATATTCATGTCATTAATCAGCTGAGTGAATCTCAAGTAATACTTATGAAATTATTCCCCTTGATGTGAGTAAACTTATCAAATGCATCATACAGTTTACACTCTCTTTCCTGCTTAGTCAAAGAGGTACCTTGCATTAGTAATTGAACTCTCTCCTATAAATCCTTGGCAACTCTGTGATGATTAACAAGTGAATAGATATCAGCTGGTAGACCTTGAAGAATGATATTGGTTGCCTTCATATCACAATCAGCTTGAGTTTTCTTAGCAGTAGATAATTCAACATATTTCTTTGTTCTGGTCACCCCATTCTCTTCAATAGTAGGCCAAATGAGTGGACCGTGTTCAACTGATTCAAGTATCATTCTTCCGTGCTCTCTGTTTTGCATGTATAATTCTATTCTAATTTTCCAAGAATCATACAGGTCTTGCTACCATAGGTGGACGTTGTCTGCACGGAGTAGTATCATTTGTACTATGCAAGAGTTTTCTTTTGTCTAAGTGGAATAATTTGAATCCTTTTAATGTGATAAGGATAAAATATGATCGTATAGTGATTGGAGGTTGTTCGTGATTTAATGTGAGTATGATTAATGTAATTGAGTCTTTAGAATACACGAGATTTTACAATTCTTGATAAAACCGAGAAATCAAGTTTTCATGGGATTTTACAAATCAAAGAACAACTGTATAATTCTCCTTAGGAAAGCGTATAAATCACCCAAGCAAGACGTATAAATCACCTAAAGGAAGATGTATAAATCACCTAAAACAATGTATAAATCGCCTGAAGGAAAGATGTATAAATCGCCTGAAGAAAAACAGGTATAAATCGCTTAAGTAGAAGATGTTATATGTGCTCGAGTAAAAAAAAAAAACACAGTATAAACTAGCCTTAGTGGCAGATGGTTAAGTAGCCTTGTGTACACGTTATCTGTCGTTGAGTTTGGAAAGCACGTATAAATCGCCTATGTAAAATACATATAAGTCGTCTGAGTAAGAACATATAACTCGCCTGAACAACTTTACGTATAACTTGCCTAAACAACTTCACGTATAACTCGCCTGAACAACTTAACATATAACTCTCCTGAACAACTTAACGTATAACTCGCCTGAGAATACTTGAAACTTAAAAACCTTAAATCTTAAAAAGACACACTTTTTGACATTTTTACCCAATTTTTCTTGTATTTCTTACCTATCTAAGACTATTATAACCTTCAAAACACAAACTTTAACGTTTTTGACACGAAAAATTTAAAATCAAGATTCTTGGTACAAAACCCTTTTTCTAACCAAAAAGACTCAAAAAAATGAAAAAATTTATGGTTTTTCAAAGATTTTTTTGTACTTCTAGCCTAAACTAAGATAAATAAATAAGAAAGTTTAACGTTTTATAGTTTTTAAAACCTCAAAAGATGAAAATCTTTTGATAGGTTTGAACCAAAATACACGAGTAAAATGAGTAACAAACGCACACAAAACTTTCACAAACACCCCATGGCTCTGATACCAATTGTAGAATATCTTAACACATATAGTATGGGAGTCGATCTAGAGTTTTTAAAGAGAGAAAGAGGTGGTTGGATGAACACTTAGAGAGAAAAACAAAGAAAGAATAATTAGATTAGCTATATGAGAAAATGAACAACCAACACCCTCTCCATGTGTGGAGAGGGTATAAATACTTCTTAGCTATGACCGGCCATGGGCTTAGTCATGAGCTTTCCATGTGTCTTTGGCCCGGTTAGCATACTAACATTACATATGATTAATCTACGAGCAATGACTAACTATGTTGGAAGTGACCGATACTTTTCGTATTCCTAACACCTTCTCTCATGTTGCAGACATTAGAGTTATAAGGATTCTTTTAGCCATAGCCGCGTTCTATGACTATGAGATTTGGCAAATAGATGTCAAAACTGCCTTTCTAAATGGTCACCTAAGCGAGGATGTATATATGGTGCAACCTGAGGGGTTTGTGGATCCAAAACATCCCAACAAAGTATGCAAACTTCAACGTTCCATTTATGGATTGAAGCAAGCATCTAGAAGTTGGAATAAAATATTTGATGTAAAAATCAAGAAGATTGGTTTTACTCAAAATCCTGATGAGTCGTGTGTATATCTCAAAGCTTGTGGGAGTAATGTTGCGTTCCTAATCTTGTATGTCGATGACATATTTCTCATAGGAAATAACGTTACAATGCCACAAGAAGTTAAATCTTGGCTTTGTAAGTGTTTTTCTATGAAAGACTTAGGAGAAGCAACATATATCCTTGGAATCAAGATCATACATGATAGATCTAAGCGGTTGATTGCTCTTAGTCAAAGTGCTTATCTGTGAAAATCCTAAAAGAGATTTTTGAGGAAAACTCAAGAAGGGGTCTATACTCTTATGATAAGAAAATCCCTGACTATAGAAGTCCCAAGGTGCTAAAACACCTTGTGAGATACAACGTATGCAAAGAGTTCCTTATGCTTCGGCTATAGGTTCAATCGTGTATGTGGTCAGATGTACTAGACTTGATGTTGCCTTTGCGCAAAATTTGTGTAGTCATTTTTAGCAAAATCCTGGTGAGATTCACTAGACTATTGTTAAAGCTATTCTTAAGTATTTAAGGAATACTAAAGATATGGTTCTTGTGTATGGGGCAAAACCTGAAGCTGAGCTAAAAGTATCTTGTTAAGCTGATGATAGTTTTCAAACAAATAAGGACGATACCAAATCCCAAACGGGATATGTGTTCGTACTTAATGGTGGAGCCGTGGACTGGAAGAGTACCAAACAAAACACTACTATTATGTCTTCTACAGAAGCTGAGTACATTGCTGCTGCTGAAGCATAAATGGAAGCCGTCTGGATGAGGAAATTTATTGATGGACTTGGAGGTATCGTGTCATCGAATAAAAGACCCATGGATATGCTATGTGACAATGAGCCTGCAATAGCGCCAATGATCTTAGTATTTTGAAGGGAGACAGACATTTTTAAAGGAAATATCACTACATTCGTGAAGTAATTCAAGAACGTGAGATTGTCCTTAAAGAAGTTCACACATATGTAAAAGTAGTTGATCTATTTACAAAACCAATGTCGTTCAATAAGCATTATGAATATGCTATGGCGATTGTAATTGTTCCTGCTAGTAGTCTCATGTAAATCTGTGATGTATTAGTTAGTATTTGGATAATAGGATGTTAAACAATTGTTTTTATAATAAGAATTATTTACGGTTGTATTGTTTTCATTTCATAATTATTTGTGTCCTGTATTTGCATGTTTATATCCGTGAATGACTTGTTGTGCATTATCAAGCTTATGTTCAATATTTAACAGTTGACATAGGAGTGTATTGTTCTATGATAGGTAAATGTGAGTGTTTGGTTGTATTTTGGAGAATATGTAAAGATGATTCTGCCAACTTCACATGTTATTCAATGTGCTTGAATATTAGATATTCTACCTGTGTTAATCACTTTATGGATCGGCGTCATTAGGTGCATTACACACATGGTAAAAGTCATGTTTATCGTTGAGTCTTAAGTGCAAGCGAGTGTATGCATGTATAGATAGCCATTCTTTATTAAGTTATCAATTATGCTTTTAAAGGTAGTCATAAGGGTTATTTTCATAAATGTTTTGAAGTACATGACAGACACTTGTAGTCAAAATAAAATTTGTTCCTCCACTTGAGTAGGAGTAAGATACTTACTGGGGCCCTCGTTGGGTTGATCAGATATTTGCATCGCCATGCCCAAAGTGTAGTTAAGATGATTATTTTTACATTTGGTCATCTGAATCAATACAGATGCGAGAAACAGAATTGTTAAACTATGGAATGACTATTGATCCATATCCATATTTAACATTGTATCTTAAACAAAAGGATAGGACTGACTAAAACCATTGAAGTCTGAGTTGTTTACCAAAACTGCGTACTCAGGTATATCTGGGAGCATTGATGATGTTGCTAGACTATTTGTCAATGTTAGTATGTTATATTATATGACAAAGACATTCGCAAGTGGGAGCTGTTGGTTTGTGCTCATGTCATACAGATATTTATACAACTGGAAATACGTGGGCCTACGGGGTCACACACGTTTACACTTAGATATCATTCTATTAATGTTTATAATAATATATTTGTATATTTATTATTTATATTAATATATGGTTTGACAAAAGAACACTAACGGTCGTTAATTAGTTTGTTATGAATTAGGCTTTTTAATTAATGGGTAAATAAATGTAATTAACCATAAATATTGGAAAATTCAAAAAGTCAACACCAAAGGGTGTTTTCCCTTGGTTCGACTGGCCATAGCCCAAGAGGGGTATGGGTTGGGTTTTGAGCTATTTTAGGGTTTTCTTTGTGTTTTGCTATTATTGGTGTTCACTTGTTCGTTGGTCAAGAACTAGCATTCGGGTGATATCGTTTGACGTGTAGTGTGGATACACATAGAGGTTATTTATTTTAGTAACTAGAAGTAGTGTTTGGTTTGCACGTTATTACACACGTGCGTGTACTCGAAGTGTCTTTGATTTGTCACTAGCTTGGTTGCTAAAGGTATGTTACCTTATTTACGTTTATGTTTTGTTATGTGTTAATTATTTATGGTATATGTGATCTATATCCGATGCATAGCTCGTTTAATATTAATGTAATATTAGGTTATTTAGATAACGATTTCCAACACTTGTGATTTAACTTCAAGCGGTTTAGTTTATTCGATTTAAAGAATCAAGAGGTTTACGTCCCAAGTGGTTTAAGTTGTTCAATTTTGCGGTTTAAAGTTTAAGGGTTGCGGTTTAACTTCTACACAAGTTCCAAGGTGAGTTTGAGCTCTAAGAGCTAAGTTAAACTCGGTAATAACCGAGTCGGGTTATGTTTTTGCATAAATACAAGCCCTAGCCTGAATTGTCAATATATACCCCTCAAGCTGAAACTTTGTTACACCGTTAATCCTTCGTTAGTTGAAACTTAACGACCGTTACTCAGTCAAGCAAAACCTTTAACGTGAAATGGTTTTCACCGTTAGTCCTTGTTACCCTTTGGTACTTAACGATCATTAACGTGACAACAAATAACCTTCAACGATAAATTCATTTCACTGTTTGTCCTCAGTTAACAATCAAATCACAACAACAAGTACAACAATAAATCAAACACAATACATCACACTTAAACGATCCTTATCAAGGTTCACCTTCACTCTTAAAGGCTAGTATTCGGTTTTAATGACTACAGAGTTTTTTGTACGATGCTACTTAGTTGGGATTGAAGTTATTTCGAGTTTTTTGCTTCATTCTCTGGTTTCTATATCGGGTTTTCTTCATTAATGGTCATTAGTATTAGCCGACAGAATAGATAAGGGGATTTAGATTTAGATTGGGTCGATCAAGAGAGAATTGTAAAGAGAGTATTTTTTGACATCTTCTCACAGAGAATTGCTTATGCAAACACATGTATATGATGCTAAGTGAGCAGTGCCAGTTGATATTAGATGTACACATGTATATGATGATTCCTTAGTTAGTCATCATCTTTGAGGGAGAAATGTGTACAATTCAAAGACTTGTTGACTTTGGTGTTACCATTCTTTATACATAGAGGGATAAAGTTGTTAACGTCAGGGACTGAGTTGACTTTGGTGTTACAATTTATATCATCACTATCTTGGAGGGAACTTAAAGGATAATAGTGCCGAGGTATATTTGGTTGAGGAACTTTCAAGGCATTGATAAATGAGAAGCAGATTTAGAAAACTTTAACATGGCCAGGAGTGTAAGAAAATAAAGCTTTTTTAAGACATGCAGCTGATTCATACACTTCGAGATGACCAGAAGTGTATGAAGAAAGTTTTTAAAGACATGTCTGAAATTAAGAGAATAAATCTAATCAAAGCTGAGATCATCGGTAAAGAAAACTTCTAAGTCATCGTCAGTAGTATGATTATAGTGTGTTCGCTTGCAGATGGAATAATAAATGTTGGAGTATTGAAGAAGATCAAGATCATTAAAGACAATCTCAAATAATACTGGACTTCATTCTTATCATTTTCTCTATTTTTTCTTGTAGGAAACATTGTAACCAATTCACGTGTGACACCATCTTGGAGGAAGATTGTTAGCCTTATTATTTTTGTAAAGTTGGCGTTTTACACTTGAATTGGACTAGCTATAGATCAAGCATTATACGCATGGATTAATAATGTAAACTAGAGATAGATAGCACATGTAAAGGCTATAAATACACCTCATAACTCTTCATGAGATGTACGAAAGAATGTATTACACTTTGTAATATTAAGTAAACATATCTTTTCTCCACCATCTCTCTACTTTCCCTCTCTTTAATAGTTCTTTAACTCATTTCTTTGTTTGTTCATCCCCGCAATCTCGAATGTTGGGTTTTTGATTATGACTTCTAAGTAAATGTCATCTTAGGACTCGGATCCTCAAAATAAAGAAAGGTATACGTTTTGTGCATTATTTATCAACAACGGGAGTTTTTTTTTTTTTTTTTCTTTTATATTTTTTTTTATTTTTTATTTTTATTTTTTTTATTTTCCTTATTTTTTTATTTCTTTTTTTTATTTATTTATTTTATTATATTCCTTTGCGGTCTTGAGCAAAATCATACAAACATTTCAAGCTTTGAGTATGTCATGCAGAAGTATCAAGAAAAGATAGTTTAGTCAGTAAAGCAAGATTCTTTTCCTTATTAAGAACAATTTTTG
This sequence comes from Tanacetum coccineum, assembly GCA_026074375.1. Lineage (NCBI taxonomy): Eukaryota > Viridiplantae > Streptophyta > Magnoliopsida > Asterales > Asteraceae > Tanacetum > Tanacetum coccineum. The sequence continues at coordinate 12,569 of BQNB010099537.1, read as the reverse complement.
TTCAGATTTTTCTCACAAATAAGTAATTTCAAATTCTTTCAAAAATTTGTGTGCTCAAAAAACTCCCTTCTCAAAGTTTTCACTCTAATCTATTTTTGAGGGGGATTATAAATATTTAAGAAAAAGGAAAATTTAAGTTTGTTTTTTCATGCAATATTTGTGACAACTGTGCTTTGAGCAGGTTAGTCAACTGTTAGCATTAACTTGAGTTTTATTGTGTGATCTGATAATTATGGTTTATGTGTTCTATGAGAGTGTTGGTTACAATCAATGGGAGCGTGATCGGTTTCTCTTATGATTGAAGTTACGGTTGTTATGGGCATTTTTCATTTTGTTCACATTTTGTGACAATAAAAAAATGATGGTATAATTTTATGTGTGTATGTAATTATGTGTACGTATTATGTATTTACGTATTTAAATAATCGGAGTTCGTGAGAGTAGAAGATTGAGATTAGTAAATTTAGTTAGATGGATTTTAGTAGTAATAAGTTAGAAAATAAAATATATGTTTAGAAATGAAATTTATTTATAGTCATTTAATTTAGTTTTAATTTAAATGTTAAAAGGAAGAATAAAGGGTTTTTTTTATAAAAAATGTCAAAATTTTAAAGGTTGATTGTGTAATAATAAATATTAAATAAAAAAAATATAAATAACATATATATATATATATATATATATATATATATATATATATATATATATATATATGAATAAATTTCAAAATTTATAAAAAAATAAAAATATATATATTTTAAAGGGGTGTTATTTGGCCGGTTATAAGAAAAGAAAAAGAAAAAAACTAATTTGACTACAACAAGGATTCTAAGGCTTATAAATACAAAATTTAGGAAAAACCCTAAAACACTTTCTATCCCGTTGTTTTAATCGGTCGAAACCCAAGAAGGAAAAATGATTTTTTATCAGTTCAATTTGGTGATTTAGGGTTTCAAGAATCAAGAATTAAGGTATGCTTTTAAACCCTAGTTGTTTAGTTTTCTTTAAAACATGTAACAATTATTATGGTGGATCATTAGGGTTTATATAAGATCTGTAAAATTAGGGTTTTGATCTTTAAAAATCATTTTTGGGATGATTAGTGGTGTTAAGCATGTGTAATTAGGGTTTTAGGGTTTGTAAATTCAGAATTTAAAAGCTGGCAGTTTTGAAAGGTCATCTTGTACAAATCATAACTTGGTCATAAAAATAGCAATCATTAATTTTCTTGAGCCTAAAATTAAATTCAGAGAGTCTAGTTTCCAAAAAGTCTGGCCCCGAAAGGTTTTGAGGTCGGGAAGTTAGTCAAATAATTTTCGCAAGAAAAGTTGTTAAAACAGTAAATTCGGGTCTGATTTGGGTCTGATTTCGGGGAGTAAAACCCCTACTTAAAAGGCAAATTTTTGGGGTGGGTACTCAAAAATTATGTGTCACATTTTAGGTTGTCTATTACTTAGTTCGAAGGGGCTTATGCAAAACATTTTTTAAGTATTTTTAAGGACGTCAAACTTTTTGGTGTGCGTTCAGATCCGAATCTGAGCACTTTGTAATGATGAATTTTTATAAAATAGTTCCACTTACTATTATTTTTTCTAAAACATCACAGTAGCTCACAACTCATTGGGGAGCTAGGAAATGTAAGGAGAACCATCAATTAGGTGTTTTGGTATTTTATTTGTGGTCATAAAGTGACTACAAAATTTAGCCAGAAATTGTAAAAGTGAAAGTTAATAAATAAAGTCATATAGGATATGAAAATGATTTGGGAGATGTACTTAAAGGATTATAAACTTAGTGTAAGGTTTAGAAGTCCATCATGTGATTGTTGCATTAGCTTGGGGATTTGCCTAAACGTCCCCCCCCCCGGAGTGTAACATATGTTTTTGTATGTTTAGATTGCGTGCAAGATCTTGTCAAGTAAGCTGAGCATCAGGTGAGTTTCATAGTCCCATTTTATTATGTTTTCTTGGGATGGAAATGATGCAAAATATGTTTCGAAATGTTTTGATTATGTGATTATATGGTTCAAGTTACACATGGACTTTTATGTAGCTATTATATGTTATGTGTTTCATGTTGTATGATTATGCATTGTTCTTCGCCTACTTTGTGGAAAACCTATGACTCTTACCAACCGTCGTGTTGACGTTTTTAAGCATCATTTTTAGGTGAGCGTTAGGAAGGTGTTGAAGTTAATAAAAGTGGCTAGAGAGACCATTAGGCTGGCATTGGAAGTTCTCATTTGATTTTGTTTCGTATTTGTTTGCATGAATTCTTGAATGTTATTAGGTTTAATAGGGTTGTGATACATTGTCTTTGTATTGATGAGACCCCTTTTTCATTAATACAAGATGCCGTTCTTTTGTTTTCGGTATTGTCATGACACATCGTGTCTTTTATATTTAGTTATGCATGTAGTGATTCTCTATTGTGATCACCCTTGTGTTGTATGATATTCCATGATGTTACGTCTCGTGTTTTTCGCCCTTGGCGGGACGCTTGTGAAAGAGTGGTATCTGATGCTTTGGTATAAAGAAGTAGGTGGTCGAGTAGGACTATAAATAAGGAGTCATCATTATAGTTTTCATTTTAAGGCTTAAGTGTTTATGTACGTATCTACTATACTTTCTCGCTATTCAAAAGCTTTAGATTTTCTTAATTCGTCTTACTATTATTAATTATATATAGTCTATCCACATTATTGGGATCTAATAGTATATACCATTCCTTATTATTTTAATCATGTCTCTCTTTAACCGTAATAGAATCTATGTGTTTAGCTATCTAGGCATTTTTTTATTCTTGCTTTCTTTGAGTTTTATTTCATACATACGGGCTACTCGATAGTTATGATTCAAAATGAGGAGCGAATTGGGAGGAGCCTCTCGTGAATCGAATGAGGAAGGTTAGTTAGGAAGAGTCGGAGAAGGCATGCCAACTCAGATCTATTGTCGGATCGCTCGTATCATGCCTGGACTCGCGGAGTCTGGTGTGACTCTACAAAGGCAAAAGTCTCTAACCCAAGCAAGCCGGCATAAGTTTATTCCGTCTTTTACATCGTCACGATGCTATTGATTATTTTCTTTCAGATATTTCGTATATTTTGGAGCGCTGCAGAGTCTTTTCATTCCTTTATGTCGTTTTGATTTTATTTTTATATAAGTAAGTATTTCATTTGATGGAGCATCATTTTCTGTGTTATATTGGAGTGGTTTAAGATGTGCAATGTGGTATATGTGCTTATATGATGTGTTATCATTAGAGGTCTGTAGTCTTGGAAGTAAGTCGACGTGTGGAAAGGATGCAATTATAATTATGGTGGACAACTTATTATAAAGGATACACACGTGGACTTTATGGACCATGATTGCAGTGATCCTGTGTTGATTGTAAGTGGTAGTGTAATCTATGTATGTGATATGTTGTAGTTCATGATAAGGATGGTTATATAGTTATGGAATCCCTCTTTTACCTAATGCGGGATTATGTTAGGCTCAGTTGCATAGATAGTAAGTTTCCTTTCTATCTAACGTTGGCGAATACCCTGGATACATGTTATTATTATTATTGCGATTATTGAGTTCGTTGTCTGCTTAATTATTTGCTCGGATATATAACCCTTATTTTAGCATTCCTTGTTCGTACCATGTCGGTATGGATGATCTAACTTTTCTATATGGTATCTTGATGAATATTGGTTGTTCGGATCTGCTTCTTTGAATATTGGTGCGTTTCATTGGTTCTTTCGTGGTACTGATTACTCGTATGAGTATCAAAATTTTCTTTTAAGCATTAATTGTTCCTAACATATTAGTGCGGATCATTACTCCGTTCTTTATATCTCCTTTGGTTTTCGTAACATGTTGCGACATGTTAGTACCGACGCTTTTCGATGGTTGTTCTTTCGATCGTGAGTACGAATGAGTCATTACGTTCTTCTTTTGGTTCGTAATGTCTTCGTATAGATTTCTCTTGTGTATATTCGTTTCACTGTTATTCTGAATATATGGTTCTTTATACTCCCTTTCGCTTTCAAACAATAAGATTGTGTTAGAGTCTTTATGTTATTTTACAATCCCTTTTGGTATTACGATGCCCTTAGGTTAAGTAATATATTTTATATTGATGTCAAGTTATGGAAATCCTTTTGAAGTATATTTGATGTGTTTGGGGAAAACTTTATTGATTGATTTTATGAATACGTTGTGATAAGCGCTTTTATATGACTGTCTCTTTATGAAAACTGCGTTTACAATGATTTTTATGAAAACAATGTGATATTGGTTGAGTGTCAAAACCATGTTTAAGGTAATCTTTATATTTTTATAAGTTTTTTTTGATAAATTTTATTTTATGAAAAGTATGTTTAAAATGATTTATATTGGTAAAATGCGATACATTTTTTTTATAAATATCTCTTGATTTTTTTATGAAAACCATGTTTTAAAACGAATTTAAAAAAAACTGTCTTTATTGTTTCAAAATGAATTTTTATAAAAACAGTATTTAGTTGGTTCTGTCGAGTTAAGTCGATTATTGGTATAAGAATTCTATCTTTCATATTTATCAATTGATATGTATCATTATTAGATATGTGTTCCTTTTGTCTTGATACACTTTGTTGACTCTTTTGTTTGTGTTTCCTATCGGTATACATATTCTATCCTTTATTTAAAGGATTCTTATGTCATTGGATCCACATCTATTTGTATATGTGAAATCCCTAATATGTATTCTAGTCTTTAATTCAGTATTCGTTTGCTACCCTTTTCGGTATTTCGTAACCCTTAGAAGTTGTTGGGAATTAAACACTTCAGAGTTAGTATTGCCAAGGGATGAGTTAGTACGGCTAAGCCAACAGTTAGTACTGCTAAAAGAAAACAGTTCGTACTGCTCAAGATTACAAATGCCTTGGATAAATCAGTCAGTTATATTCTCCTAGAGTAAGTTAGTACTGACATTGTTTGTACTACTTAAGACTATTGATGACTTACTAATGATGGTTATAGAGTTTACTACGGCTGGTTCAAGATTACTGTTGTGGGTTTGTGATAAGTTAATGCTGTTTGAAAAGTCTTCTTGTTGTTTCAATGAAGTTAATGATTAATTGACTAAAGTTTTAATGATGTTAGTCAATCAGAGACTGAAGATTGATGATGATTGAAGAGATTAATGTTGATTGAGAATTTAATAAATACTTTAGGAAAGTATTTAATATTTAAGTCATTGATATGTAATATATTTGCACTAAAATTGTAGGAAAAGTATTGTAAGCTATTAGGTCTCTTTGGTGTATAAAAAGGAGATCCTTAGGGCATTAGTCTCCATTATCTCACTCATCTCATTCATCTCATTATCATACACATACCTACACAGCATCTCATTGTAATAGCTTCAAGGTTGTAACCCTAGTACTACAAGAGTACTCGTATTATTTATCATTAATAATATTGAAGCGTTTTTTGTTCATTCATATATACTGTTTCATTGATATATCTTTTAGAGTATTAAAGAGTAGATTCCGCATACTCTTTGATATACACACAAAGTTTCTACTATTGTTATTTTGGATTTATCCAATGTAACATACTCTTTACAAGGTAAAGAATCGATCAAGGCGTAGGATCAACAAGTGGTATCAGAGCTTGTGCTTTGAGAAACTTTGATCTAGAAGAAACAAATAAGAAGAACTATTTACTCACAAGGAAGAGATGGCTCCTATGGCTCTATCAGACTCTAAGGTAAATAATGACAAATCTTGCTCAAAAACTTGTATAACAAACTATGAAGCTCTAAAGAAATAGTATGATGATTTGCTTGTTAAATTAGATAATACTGGTTTTAAAGCAGCTACATACAAAAGAGGTTTATCAATTTTAGAAGGAACAGTTGTTAAATATAAAGAACATGAAGTTCTTTTCTCTGAGGAAATTGCTTTACTTAAAAGAAGTGTAGGTCACAAAGAATATCAGATGTGATTACTTAGGACTGAGCTTGAAAAGGTTAAACTAGAAAAGGAGGGGTTTGAGTTTAAGATTGCAAAGTTTGAAATAGCAAGAAGACTTAGATCAGTGTTAGCAAGTCTGATAATGACAAGAGCACAAAGGGTTTATGGCTTATAATGTTGTTCCCCTCACTCATCTTTAATATTAATAGACCAACACCTTTAGACTTATCTTATTTAGGTCTTGATGAATTAGTCAACTAGTAAATAACAATAAAAAGGGTATGGGGTACAATGTTGTTCCACCTCCACCTACAGGTTTATTTGCACCTCATATCATTGATTTGTCTCACTCTGGCATTGAGATGTTTAAAGAGCCAGAGTTTGAAGGTTAAGGACCTAAGGCTAGTAAAGATGTTAATACTGGTGCTCCAATTTTTGAAGATTGGGAATCAGACAGTGATGATGAAGATGATAAGCCTAGCCTAAGGTTGTGAAGAAAATAGTTGCGTCCAAAACTATTAAACAAGATGTGGTGTCAGATGGTAAGTTAAAGAAGAAAATTGTTTTTCCTACTGCTGCCAAGATAGAGGTTGTTAAACCTAAACAACAAGAAAAACCAGTTAGGAATACAGTTAAATATGCAGAGATGTATAGATCACAAAAACCTAGAGGGAATCAAAGGAATTGGAATAATCTTAAATCCCATCAACTAGGAAGTGATTTTGTGATGAACAATAAAGCTTGTTTTGCTTGTGGAAGCTTTAACCATCTGATATAAGATTGTAAAAGGAAGGTACAAAAACCTATATGGAACAATGCTAGAAGGATAAATCATCATAATTCTCATAGAATGTCTTACCCTCATCTAAAAAGAAACTTTGTTCCAAAAGTAGTCTTAATGAAAACTGGGATAAGACCAGTTAATGCTGCTAAGCCAAAGGCTGCATATAATGCTGTCAAGAGGAATGGGTTTAATGCTGTTAAAGCTTCAGCATGTTGGGTCTGGATGCCAAAGAACAGAGTGGTAGATCATGTATCCAAAAACATCAGTGCATCAGTTACTTTAAAAATATTAAATTACATTGATGCACAAGGAAGATTCAAGTCTGTGATGGCTTGGGTTCCCATAAGAAGATGATTTGAAGGATCCTTCCAAACAGGGGAGGATATGAAAAATGCTCATATTAATGAAGATTACTTTTGTTCAGATAGATGCACAGGCTCAGGGGAGGCAAGAGTGCAGCAAAGAAAAAGAAGAATCCAGAGAAGAGTGCAGCAAAAGCAGAAAGACCAAGAAGATGAAGTGTTTGGAAGAATCCTCTCAGCAAAGAAAATGAAGGTTTAATTCAAGAAACTGATGTTTGAGGTAAATCACAATTTAGGGAGGATGTTGGGAATTAAAACACTTCAGAGTTAGTACTGCTAAGCTAAGAGTTAGTACTGCCAAGCCAACAGTTAGTACTGTTAGAAGAAAATAGTTAGTACTGCTCAAGATTACAACTGTCAGTACTAACTTAAGGCTGTTGAAGAACTTAGTACTGCTAGTGTATAAGTTAGTGCTGCTGATGGAAGATTAATGCTGCTGAAGAGTTAAAGCTGCTGCAAAGATAAGAGTGATTCAAGTCAAAGTTGTTGAAGAGACTACAGCTGTGTGAAGAGATAAGTATGAGTTATTTTAGGAAAAGATTATTGATTGATAGAAAAGATCTTGTATATCTTTTAGTATGGTAAGTTAGTAATTGTAGTTTGACTATGACTCCTTGTGTCTATAAAAGGAGATCATAAGTCATAGAGAAACATAGACAATCACAATACTTCTCATACACATCTCTTAGATTCATAGCTTCAAGGTTGTAAACCTTAGTACTAAGATAGAGTACTCGTATTATTATCATTAATAATATTGAAGCTTGTTGGTTATATTGTTCTTCCTACTGCATCATTATTACTGTTTCATTGGTATTCTTCTTAGTGGTATAAACTAGATTCCGCATAGTTTATATCATATACACAAAGCTTCACACTTAGTACCTTTGGATTTATCCAAGGATACTAATCCTTATATACAAGCTAAGGAGAGAAAGATCTATTCAAGTGGGATCTACAAGTGGTATCAGAGCGGGTTGAAGCTTTGATCTAGAAGAAACTATCAAGAAGAATCCCTTACTCACAAGGAAGAGATGGCTCCTATGGCTCCTTTAGACTCTAAGGTAAAAAAATTGTTCAAAAACATGTCTGAAAAACCATGAAACTCTTAAAACTCAGTATGATAAGTTAAGAATAGATCATAATAAAACTGAGTTTGATCTGGAAACTTATAAAAGAGGGTTGGCGTCTGTAGAAGAGAGACTAGTCTTCTACAAGAAAAATGAGGGTATGCTTTGTGATCAAATTGGTGTACTAAAAAGTGATGCCTCATTCAATGAAGCAGAGATTATTGCTCTTAAGTCTTATATAGAGAAACTTAAGAAAGAAAAAGATGATAATCTGCTTAAAATTAACAACTATGATAATGCCACTAAGAGTTTGGATAAAGTGATAGGAAGTCAACTAGTAAATAACAATAAAAAGGGTATGGGGTACAATGTTGTTCCACCTCCACCTACAGGTTTATTTGCACCTCATATCATTGATTTGTCTCACTCTGGCATTGAGAAGTTTAAAGAGACAGATTTTGAAGGTTATGGACCTAAGGCTAGTAAAGATGTTAATACTGGTGCTCCAATTTTTGAAGATTGGGAATCAGATCAGTATGAATTAAGAATGATACAGCCCTAAGCCCTAAGTTGTGAAGAACAGTTGAGTCCAAAACTTTTAAAAATAAGTGGATGTTCAGATGGTAAGTTAAAGAAGAAAACTGTTTTTCCCTACTCTGCAAGATAGAGGTTTGTTAAACCTAAACAACAAGAAAAACCTTAGGAATACAGTTAAATAGGCAGAGAGTATAGATCAAAAAACCAAGATGGAATCAAATGAATTATGAATAAACCTTAAATCTGTCAACTAGGGAGTGATTTTGTGATGAACAATAAAGCTTGTTTTGCTTGTGGAAGCTTTAACCATCTGATAAAAGATTGTAAAATGAAGGTACAAAAACCTATATGGAACAATGCTAGAAGGGTAAATCATCATAATTCTCATAGAATGTCTTACCCTCATCCAAAAAGAAACTTTGTTCCAAAAAGCAGTCTTAATGAAAACTAGGATGAGACCAGTTAATGTTGCTAAGCCAAAGGCTGCATATAAATCTGTCAAGAGGAATAGGTATTTTTGTTAAAGCTTCAGCATTTGGTTGGATGCCAATGAACGAGTGGTAGAATCATGTATATAAAACAATCAGTGCATCAGTTACTAATGAAAAGAATTGGATTACATTGATGCACAAGGAAGATTCAAGTCTGTGATGGCTTGGATTCCCATAAGAAGATGATTTGGAAGATACTTCCAAACATGGGAGGATATGAAAAATGCTCATATTAATGAAGATCACTTTTGTTCAGATAGATGCACAGGATCAGGGGAGGCAAGAGTGCAGCAAAGAAAAAAGAATAATCAGAGAAGAGTGCAGCAAAAGCAGAAAGACCAAGAAGATGAAGTGTTTGGAAGAATCCTCTCAGCAAGAAAATGAAGGTTTAATTTAAGAAACTGTAATGAATTAGAGGAAATCACAAGTCTAGGGGAGATTGATTCTGGAATTAAACACTTCAGATTTTTTTTAAAGGTACTGCTAAGCTAAGAGTTAGTACTGCCAAGCCAACAGTTAGTATTGTTAGAAGAAAATAGTTAGTACTGCTCAAGATTACAACTGTCAGTACTAACTTAAGGTTGTTGAAGAACTTAGTACTGCTAGTGTATAAGTTAGTGCTACTGATGGAAGATTAATGTTGCTGAAGAGTTAAAGTTGCTGCAAAGATAAGAGTGATTCAAGTCAAAGCTGTTGAAGAGTCTACAGCTGTGTGAAGAGATAAGTATGAGTTATTAGGAAAAGATTATTGATTGATAAAAAATCTGTATATCCATTTTAGAAAGGTAAGTTAGTAATTGTAGTTTGACTATGACTCCTTGTGTCTATAAAAGGAGATCATAAGTCATAGAGAAACATAGACAATCACAATACTTCTCATACACATCTCTCATATTCATAGCTTCAAGGTTGTAAATCACAATACTAAGATAGAGTACTCGTATTATTATCATTAATAATACTGAATCTTGTTGGTTATATTGTTCTTCCTACTGCATCATTATTATTGTTTCATTGGTATTCTTCTTAGTGGTATAAACTAGATTCCGCATAGTTTATATCATATACACAAAGCTTCACACTTAGTACCTTTGGATTTATCCAAGGATACTAATCCTTATATACAAGCTAAGGAGAGAAAGATATATTCAAGTGGGATCTACAAAAACCTATCAGAATAAGCACATAAATGAATAAGTTATTAAGCAGTCTAAATAAGCACGAATTAAGCTTGAATAACGTCTGAATAAGCTCAATAAGCAATCTAAATAAGCTGATAAGCACAAATAATTAAAATCTCAATCTCACAAACACGATCAAACACTAAAATAAGCACTAATCCGCAATCATTGGCTCTTGATACCACATATTAAACAATTAGATCTTGATTGATGGACTAGTGTGTGTAAATCAAGGTTTACTTAGTGTGTGTGTCGTAGAGAGAGAAATTACATAACTTGCCTTTTGATTAATTGAAGTTGTTACGACTAACTTTGACATAAATATCCTATTTATAGTCTTATTAGTTGGTGACTTTCCTATCTTAACACAACTAGTCCATGCACTTTATAATAGTGCTACAAGTAGTTCATTTCTTTATTTCTAACAGGGTCTTAAACATAGTTCTACTTGGGTTGTTTATCAATTTATCACACAATTCTCACAAGTATGATATTGACATGTCATAGACAAACAATTCAAAATACATCAAGACAATTAACCTTTCCGGCCTAATTCAATTGAAATGATTTACCAAAAGATAAACAATGATCCAAGTAAAGATAACATCGAATTCATAAGCATATATATTTACAAGTCATAGCAAAATCATCCAAATATTATATCATGTTTCACATATGAGAACAAAGTACCAAAAACCAATATTTCAACTGCAACAACCAGCAATCCCAAAACTAATAGTTTCATGATCAAACAACAACCAAATGCTACTAATATAACTCGGAATATACCAAGTAACTTTTGGAAATCCGTAACATATCACCAAATGGAGTGTTTGGTATGGTGGTTTATGGTTGTGAGAAGGGGTGTTTGGATCATCGGATCCTAAGATCCTCACCATTCCTTCCTCCTCTCCAAAGTGATTTAGAGGGTGTGTATGTTAGAGATGTGTTGGTGTGTGTTTCCCTAGAGTTTTAGGGGTATTTATAAGGTAAATTTTGTTTAGGGACCAAGCAAAGGATGAATGTGGTCAATTTTAAGGCTAAATTCTTGTTTTTAATGCATCAGACTGGAAGTGCGGCGCACATTTTATTTTGTGCGCCGCACTTGGGATTTTGTGAAAAGTGCATCGCACATTTTTCGAAGTGAGGCGTACTTTAGGCGTTTTTAGCAATTGGCCTTTTTCAAAGATGTAGATAATTGAATTCTCTTCGCGTAGCCGCTAGAATTGCGTTAAATGGGGTTCCTATTACTGAGTTATGACCAAAACAGTGAACAAGTATCGGGAAGCATTCAACTTGAGTTATTTCTTCGTTTAAGCTTCAAATCTTCGTGTATTCTTCATTTTCTTCCATGACACGTCATATGAACCTACAATAGCAAATATACTCGATTAATTATCGAAAGTTCTTATAAGTAACCAATATGTATACATAAAATCACAGATAACGCATATGGAAATATGTATAATTTGAGCGTTATCACCCTTCCTGCAAATCTTTAAATGTTTCAAATTTTTACAAAACCATGTATTTGATAAATGAACTATGTGGGTATGTTCTCTAAAAATCATCACGAGACTTCACTCGTCCACTTGGGTCACCAAGTGGTTTAAAAGGCTTGTTGCATACGCTAAGTGCAACCGTGATTCCTACGAAAGTAAGTTAGGTTTATTTTGTAAAGTTTTGTATATTTTGTGCTTTTGTGCTTTTTGTCTAGGTTTATGCTTTTGGTATTAGTCTTTCTTGCAGTTATACAGAGAATGTACAGGGCGAAGTGCTAGGATACTAATCAAGCTGCAAGGAAGCATCCCGAACCATCCTGGTTGCCTGTGATGGTGGATGTTGCTCAAAGAAGAAGACTTGGAGCATTGCTTAGAACATGTTGTCTCTTCATTATCACCGAGCAAATCCAGGGGAGTAATCCGTTCCATTTCTAACCCTTCCTATTTAAATTTTATATACTTATGTTTGACTCAAGTGTAGGGAAGGGATCAGAAATAAACACCCATTTGATTATACTTGCCTTTATTTTTCTAGTTTATTTTGAAAAATGTTTTGTAGGATCCCGTTAACAGTTCACTCCATACAATCGATCACGAAATCGGAACTAGAAATAAGAAAGAAAGAGTTGTTCTAGAGAGAGAAACTAGAGAGAGAATTGAGAGAGAAAATAGAAAAGATATTTTTAGATATTTTG
>BQNB010099536.1:3260-24904 GCA_026074375.1 Tanacetum coccineum | reverse complement strand
GAGAACCACATCTGATGCTATAACGGCAGGTGCGTGGGGTTTTGAACATACAAAAGCTGGTTTTGTAACTGAAATAATTATATTTTTAAAAGTTTTAAAAGATACATTTAATGCGTTTGATAAAACTCTTTTAGATGAAATTACTAAAGTTTAAACTGTTTTAACCAAATGGAAGCGGCTGTTGATCAGTGTTCTGTAGACAAAAACGCTTTTAAAATTCAAATCAAACAACTTAATATTGATGATGATCAACTCTTGAACTAAATCAAGTCTCAAGAAACTGTGCATATTGCTGTGAATTATGTAGATATTCTTCATGTAAATAAGTCATGTGTGGATGAATGCAATAAGTGTCTGGAACTTGAGACTGAGCTTCTCAAAAAGAATGACTTGATTGAAAAAGATGTTTACGATAAACTTTTGAAAAGTTATTCAACACTAGAAAAGCATTGCATCTCTTTGGAACTAACAACTCAACTCAATCAAGAAATTTTTCAAAGGACAATTTTCGTAAAAACCAAAATGCTCCTACATTTAATCAATTATTTCAAATAAATGAATTGAAAGCTCAGTCATAAGAAAAGGACATGGTCATAAGAAAGTTGAAGGATATGATTAAATCTTTGAATGGAAAATATAGTGTGGAAAATGTAAAGAAATACATTGATGAGATTGAAACGATAAACATTGAGTTGGAGCATAGTGTGGCAAAATTACTTTCTGAAAATGAAAATTTAAGAAAAGAACGAGAGCATTTGAAATCAATTTACAAAGACTAATTTGACTCAATTAGAAAGACACGTGTTCAATCCAAAGAACATTGTGCCTCTTTAATTGCTTAAATCAATGCAAAGTCTGTTGAAAATTCGGATTTAAATGCTCAACTTCAAGAAAAGGTTTTTGCTATTGCAGCATTGAAAAATGAATTAAGGAAACTTAAAGGGAAAAATGTTGTCGATACTGTTATTTCAAAACCTAGTGCTACTATTGCTCCAAGAATGTTCAAGCTAGACATAGAACCTATTTCTCATAGACTTAAGAACAATAGTGATGCCCATGAGGTATATCTTGAGAAGACTATAGAAAATACTGACACCCTTCATGGACTTGTAGAATGCGCTAGAAAACAGAATCCTAGTGAACCTTTATTAGAATCTGCTTGCATGTTTACAAAACACGTTCAGGAATTGTTAGTCTATGTCTCTAAGACATGCCCTAGTTTAACAAAACCTAGTGAGAAATTAGTTGTTGTTACACCAATGAACAAGGACAAAAAAGTTAGGTTTGCCAAACCTGTCACATCTTCAAGAAACATTCCCAAGCAGACTGATTCTCTTAAAACCAAAGATTCTAACAAGCATTTGTTGACTTCTACAGGAGTAAAACCTACTACTAGTGCTAGCGGATCAAAGCCTTCACCAATACAAAGAACAATAGGATCATGCGACCACCAAGTAGCAATCAGAAGAATAAAGTAGAAGAACACCCTAGGAAAATTAAATCTAGTTTAAATAAGATAAATTCTATTTCTGAACCTATTAGTAATACACATGTTAAGAATTATGTGAGAAACGCTAAGTTTGAATCTATTTGTGCTATATATAACAAATGTTTGTTTGATGTCAATTATGATATGTGTGTTATTGATTATGTGAATGATGTGAATGTGCGTTCTAAATCTAAATCTAAAAGAAATAAAATGAGAAAAGTATGGAAACCTACGGGTAAGTTGTTTAATGAAATTGGATATAGTAGGAAACCTACAAGTAGGACCTTCACTATAGTCGGAAATAAGTTCCCTTTAACTAGGATCACCTCCACTAAAGAAGTGCCTCTTAAGGAAACCACTATAACATTAGTAATCATACAATCCCCCGCACTTAAGGTATATAGTAGGAAACCAAAAGCATCAAGATCTGTAGGGTCCAATAGCAAGGCTAAGAGTGTAGAATCTAAGACTTCTAACTCTAAGAAATCCAAACAATCTTGGGGATCCACTATTTTCGATGTTCTATCTACTTCTCTTACCGATTGCTGGTTGTCCAAATTGTTCTATGATATTTGGACTTCGGATGCTCTAAGCATATGACCGGAACTCGCTCTCAACTCATCAACTTCGTCAGTAAATTTTTGGGTATAGTCAGATTTGGGAATGATCATATTGCTAAGATAATGGGTTATGGAGACTATCAAATAGGAAATGTTACAATTTCTCGAGTTCTATGTGGAAGGGTTAGGTCACAACTTATTCTCTGTGGGAAAATTTTGTGATTCCGATCTCAAAGTAGCTTTTCGCAAACACACTTGCTTCATTCGTGACTTAGACGGTGTTGATCTACTCAAGGGATCCAGGGGTTCAAACTTATACACTTTATCTATGGATAATTTATTGCTCTCCTCTCCTATATGTCTTTTGTCTAAGGCCTCAAAGACCAAGTCTTAGTTGTGGCATCAAAGATTATCTCATTTAAACTTTAATTATATCACTGCTCTTGCCAAACAAGGTCTCGTTCGAGGTCTTCCAAAACTAAAGTATCAGAAGGATCACTTGTGCTATGTCTGTGCTCTTGGTAAAAGCAAGAAACACTCCCACAAACCCAAAGCTGAAGACTCCATTCAAGAAAAACTCTATCTGTTGCATATGGATCTTTGAGGGCCAATGAGGATTCAATGTATCAATGGGAAAAAATATATATTGGTTATCGTTGATGATTTTTCTTCATTAAAATAGGTGAAATTTTCGACTTTCAAAGGAGGAAGTCTATAGAGTTCGTAATTAAATTCCTAAAAATGATCCAAGTTCGTCTGAATGCAATGTTTCGTAATATCACAACTGATAATGGCATCAAATTCGTCAATCAGACACTGAGGGATTACTATGAAGAAGTTGAAATCTTACATCAAACATCAGTTGCTCACACTCCACAACAGAATGATGTTGTTGAAAAACGGAACTGTACTTTAGTGAAAGCTATTCGAACCATGTTAATCTTTTCAAAGGCTCTGTTATTTCTTTAGGCAGAGGCAGTCATGACAGCTTGCTATATACAAAACCGATCATTAATCCAAAAACATCATAACAAAACACCGTATGAACTTCTTCATGATTGAAAACCTGACTTATCCTATGTTCATGTCTTTGGGGCTCTCTGCTATCCTACTAATGACGATGAAGATCTTGGTAAGTTGAAACCGAAGGCTGATATTGTAATTTTTGTTGGTTATGCTCCCGCGAAGAAAGCATTCTGAGTCTACAACAAAAGGACCCGAATGATTATTGAAACTATCCATGTTGATTTTTATGAGTTGACAGCAATGGCTTCTGAACAATTTAGTTCAGGACCCGGGCCTAAACTTTTAACTCCTGGAACAATCAGTTCAAGACTCGTGCCTAACATTACTTCTTCAACTCCGTATGTCCGACCAATAAATAACGATTAGGAAATATTGTTTCAACCATGTTAGATGAGTACCTCAAATCCTCCACCATGTATTGCTCCACAATTCCGTAGTCTTGCTCCTAAACCTGCTATTTTAACTGTTACAATACAACTTCCCCAAGACAATTGATCAAGATGCAGCCATCAACAAGTACTTCACAAAAAAAACCACCTTCGAGAAACACCATCCCCCATTATTCCTTTCGATGTTGAAGAAGCTGACCATGATATTAAAGTTGCACATATGAATAATAATCCCTTTCTTGAATTTCTAATTCCAGACCCTAGTTCTGAAGAATCCTCTACTCAGGTTGTTAATCCAAATCATGTGCATTCAATCAAACAACCACCAAAACACATCAACAAATGGACCAAAGATACCTGATTTACAATGTTATTGGCTATCATTCGAGACCGGATTCCACTCGACAAACAACTACAAGATGAATCATTTATTCTATTATTTTGATGCTTTTCTTTCTTCCGTTTAACCCATAGATTATAAAGAACGCAGTTGACAGAATCATGTTGGATTGAAGCCATGCAACAAGAACTCAACGAGTTTGAATGTCTTGAAGTTTTGGAGCTTGTACCTCATCCAGATTATGTAATGGTCATTACCTTGAAGTGGATCTACAAGGTGAAATTAGACAGATCGGCGTGTAATTTGAAAAATAAGGCTCGTCTGGTAGCGAGAGTAAGTATGTCCAGGAAGAAGGCATATACTATGAGGAATATTTTGCTCTAGTTGCTTGACTTGAGGCCATCCGTATCTTTATTGCGTTCACTGCTCATATGAACATGGTCGTCTACCAAATGGATGTGAAATCGTGTTCTTGAATGGAATTCTGCGTGAGGAGGTCTATGTTAGCCAATCGGACAGGTTTGTAGATCTAGAGAATCCCAATCATGTGTATAAGCTAAAGAAGGCTCTTTATGGGTTGAAACAAGCACCACGTGTTTGGTATGATTTGCTCTCATCATTTCTACTCTCCCAGAAGTTCACCAAAGGCATCGTCGATCCAACTTTCTTCGTTAGACGTGAAGGCAAGGACATATTATTGGTACAAATTTACGTTGATGATATTATCTTTACTTCCACTAAACCTGATCTTTGTTAAACGTTTTAAAAAATAAGCTGTTCAAAATTCCAGATGTCGATATGGGCAAACTATCATTTCATTAGACTATACAGATTTCTCAGAGGCCCAAAGTCATTTTTTTAAATCAATCCAAATATGCTCTAGAATCGATTAAAAAATATGGTATGGAAACCTGTGAACCAGCGGATACTCCAATGGTGGAGAAATCCAAACTAGTTGAAGATCCACAGGGGAAAACCGTTGATCCTACACGTTATCATGGAATGATTGGCACCCTTATGTATATCACATCCAGTAGACCAGACCTTGTATTTGTTGTATGCATGTGTGCTCGGTATGAGGCAAAGCCTAATCAAAAAAAAAAAAAAAAAAAGAAAAAAAAAAAAAAAAGTCGAAAAGCCTTACAGCGGTTAAACGAAACTTTTGATACTACGAGGAACCATTATATGGTCCCCTGGTTATCCGAAGGATTCTTGCATTGCTCTAACAGCTTTTGCAGATGCTGACCATGCGGGTTGCCAAGATACCAGAAAAAGTACGTCTAGAGGTATGCAGCTATTAGGTGACAGATTGGTGAGTTGGTCGTCAAAGAAACAAAAGAGCACTACCTTATCCAGTACACAAGCTGAATACATTGCCTTGTCACGATGTTGTGCTCAAATACTTTGGATGCGATCACAATTGACTGACTATGGCCTTGTGTTCAACAAGATACCTCTGTACTATGATAATAAAAGTTCCATCGCTTTATGTTGCAACAACATCCAACACTCCCGATCCAAGCATATAGACATCAGACATCACTTTATCAAGGAACAAGTGGAGAATGGGGTGGTTGAGCTGTATTTTGTCAGAACAGAGTATCAACTGGCAGACATCTTCACCAAGAGAACGACTGGAATTTCTCATCAAAAAGCTTGGAATGCAAAGCATGTCCCCGGAGACTCTGAAAAAATCTGGCAGACGAAGAGGAAGAGTAATTGTACTCTCTTCACATATCCGTATGTATCATATGTATTATAAAAAATCAAAAAACCCAAAAAGGATTTTTCATTTTATATAAACGTTTTTCAAAAAAGAAAATATAAAATTAAAAAGTTAGAGAAATATAAAAATATAGTGTTCTTGACATGCCTTCTGAAAATCGATAACATTTACGGCCTTAGAAATGTCATTTAATAATGATACGAGGCTGTAAATGAAGTTCGAGCAGAAGTTCAAATTGTTTTCAAAACATGTCAATGGCTTGCTATTATTTTTATATATGAACCCCGGCCGCCAAATATAAAGCAAGTATTTCGTCAAAAAGTAAACATGACCTAACACGAGAATTCATTTAGTCTCAGTGAATGAAATACTTCCATAATTTCATTCAAAGGCATGTGGTTTACTTTGCAACACAACCCGTAAAAGCATCCTATATCAAATAAGTAAACGTATCATGCATTTTATTATTAAAATGAGAGAAATCTTGTTTTTATTGGTGTTGTTTTTTGAAAAATAATTAAATGATATAAGTTTATCATCTAAAAAGATTTTTAAAAGAAGTTTCTATCACTCAAACATTGTCTACAGCTTTTTAAATAGAAAACGGGACATTATTTGAGAGGGAGAAATAGTCAAATTCTTTAAAAAATAATCTTTCAAAAAAGTCATCTCAGAATAAATGAAAAAAGGTTTTTATCAATAATGGATTATCAATTAAAGGGTAGTTAATGTATTTGTAATTCGATTGGTCTTAAAATGTTATTGATGTTAACTCTTAGGGACTAAATGGCAAAATATAGAATTATAATCTGAGTTGATAATCAAAGAGGTGTCAATATTCATTCTAAAAAATTTTTAGCTTTAGTCATAAGTCTTAAGAAGGAATAAGAAAAGGACAAAAACATAAGGACCATTTGTGTCAAACTCAAAACATAAATCAGTGATAATAGTTTCAAACACATTTCGCTCCACACATATTCATATTCACAAATCTAAACACACATTTCTCTTGTCACATTTCGCTTGATTCATAAGTAAAATCAAACTCGCTTTCAATTCCAAAGGAACACAACTACTCATAATCCTAATACAGTTTATCATCATCTTTACAAAACCAATTAGTGTTAAAAACTCCTTCGTTACCACTTGAAATCTAGTAAAGTTGAATTATGGTTCATAAAAAAAGTTTGTAGTTTTTGCCTAATTTGTTGAGGGGTTTTGATCCTAAGGGTGCGATTAAGGTATACTCATATCAGTTTTTAATATCTTATAATCATTTGTGAGATATGATGATTTATGTATGATGAATTATGCAAAACATGAGTAAATGGCGTGTTCATTGTGAGTTTTGCTATATGTTGCTTCATATTTGCTCTATTAATGCCTATCATCTTGTATCTAGTTCCGTTAATCTCTTTTGCATGGAAAAGATTGAGCTTAGGTTCTTATATACTCGTCTAGGTATGAGTTTGCTTGTGTGGAAGTTTGTTTTGTGCTTGTGATATGTTCTGTGTCCCCCTAAGTTATGTTTATGCATCCTAGATGTCATGTTTTCCATGAGAAATGTGTTCTTCCTGATTCTATACATGAATTGCCTCTTTCTAGCATAAAAAGTTGTTTAATCTTGTGGTTATTGTTTCTGTGATGTTATGATTGTATTTGTGATGATTGTCAGAAGTTCTTGCAGGCTTTTAATTGGTAAAACCTGAGTTAAGTACCTTTGAATGAAGCGAAACATGTCTCACTCATTTCAAGGGAAACACATTTCCCGCATTCCAAGCAACACATGTAAAACAGTTCTAAGTGAAACATGCAAGGTTCATATAAGCGAAATATGTTTGAATTAGTCTGATCGAAACATGTTTAAGCAAAACATGTACAGGTACATATTCCAAGCGAAATATGACATATTTACGAAAAGAAACTCTATCCAATTTTTTTTAAATTTGTGTATTTCTTGTGTAATTTGTCATATTTCATATCTTGCAATATATGTACTTGTATTATGTATTATCTGCTCTCTGGTTGAATATGTGTCCTATAGCTGCGCTTGAATGTCTTGTTGACTTTTTTCAGTTGACTATGACTATTGTCCTTAGTTGACTTGTTCATAAAGTGTAGTAATTCTATCACATCTGCATGAAACCTAATCATAGATAAATCATATCATCAATGATAACCAAGCTAATCAGTAAAATATATATGTTGTGTATATAAATTGTATTGGTTAATTCTTAAGCAGAATCATGAATCCTCAAGAAACACAAGTTGCTGCACGTGATGAAAAATGGGTTCCATTCACTAAGAGAGCTAAGATTAGCTCTACCAATTTCAGACTGGAAACCACAGTTCCACAAAAGGAAGAGACATTTCAAGTGGTCATTGATCTTGTTCAAGAACTCCTCGTGCTTCAAGGATTTCACTATCTCTACAAATTCCCGGAAATCTTTATCAGTAAGTTTTGGTATTCTATCAAGAAGTCAAGGCATGGGTTCTTATGACTTCCTCTAGCCAACAATGAGTAGTGGTCAATGTTGATGTATTTGGGATAATTCTTGATATTTTCCACTGGAGAGTTGGGAAAGGTGTAAACTTCACCGATGTACCAGATGATGAACTAAACTATAAACCCTTTTTTTTCTCATAAGCTTGGCTACAAAATGTCCACTATACAAGCACACCAAACAGTTTGTGGATCACATGGCATCAGCCATAGGAGATATCTAATAGCAATAACAACAGTGTCTCTTTGGAAAGACAACAAGCAATGACAAACTACGTAACTCCAGAATTGACATACTATGGGGGCATGTTCCACAGAGAGAATGTCGACTATCCTGAGTTGATATGGGAATATCTTGCTTACCAGATTGATCACATGAAGGAGAAGAGATCAAGACATGAAAATATGCCATTTCCCCAATTCACCAAGGTCATCATCAATCACTTCCTCAAGCATACATATTCTCTCATCAAACCTCCTAAGTAAAACACTATCAAACAATCAAAGATGATGGTATTGTATGTAGATAAAAGTTTGTCAAAATAGTTGAAAATTATCAGGAATATGGACTTTCTATTCCTAAGACTATGCTGACTGAAGCAATTAAATAATCTGAATCCTATCAGATGTTTATCATGTATTCTACTGGTCAGATTCCCCCAAGAAGAGGAGAGGCAAAGGTTTACAAAGAAAGAAAGCCTGCTAGGCTCTCAGGACAACTGATGATCGTATCTAAAGATCTGAACCTGAACCTGAATCATTTAAGAGAAAGACTCTGGTAAAAAGCAGAAGAGGTCAAGAGAAAAGTCACACTGTCTTCTGATACAACAATTATTTTGATGATCCTTGACACTGCTTTGAGTTAGAAATCTATCAGCAAACAAATGAAGAAGTAAAGCAGCAAGACAAGTCCATGCTACTCATGCAAGGATTATGACAGAATCTGTCCCCGAGCCTACAAGAAGAATAAAATCAGGCAAAGTGACTTCTGATCCTCCCAAAAAGCTCAGGGGTGTTCCATCTCTTACTCTAGAAGAACAAGAGGCTGCATACATTATGCAAGCTCTTAAGGAAAGCAAGAAGACTAGCAAGAGAAAGAAAGGTACTAAGGCCAATGAGGGAATGGTACTTATACCAAGGTTTTCTTAAGGAGTCCACAGTCGGTCTTGCATCGGTGGCGCCTTAAGGGAAAGGAACTGTACTAACCAGGGGTTCCCATGAGCGAAAAGGAAATAACTAAAGAAAATGTTATTCCGAGTAGGGGATCAGAATAAGAAAGTGAATACTCAGAAGAAAGAAAAACGTGATGATGAAGAGAAGGATGATAAAGAAGGTGATGCTGATGATGAAGATGATGAAACTGAATCTGATGAAGATGATATCTATAAGTATAAAACTCGTGTGTGTAAAGATGAGGATGAAGAGATGTTAAATGCTAAAGTTGAAGATTCTGATAAAGGTGATGAAGAAGTTACTGATGCAGCAAAGGCAGATGCTGAAAAGACTCCAGAAGTAAATGATGATCCTAAGAAGACTGAACTCCCTCCAACCAGCTCTAGCTTATCTGTACTTTTAGGTTGGTGATAAATTTCTTAAACCTTTCTTTCTGATTCTTCTTTATTTAGTACTGTTAAGGACACTATAGATGTAGAGATCAACTCATTATTAGACGTTAAGATCCAGTCTGAAGTTCCACATAACCAGTCCTCATCCATGCTTAATATACCAGTGTATGTGATTTCTGAGCCTTTAGTTCTCACACCAGTATGAGAATCTCCTTCAATTTCTATTGTAACAACTCTACCTCCTCCATCTGTCTTCACCACACCATATGTACCTCAACAAACAACAACTCTGATTCCCACACCAACAATCACAACTGATGCTCTAATCATCACCACTGGTATTTCTGAATCTGATGCACTCTCTGCTATTCAGCTAAGAGTTGCTAAATTAGAAAAAGATGTGTCTGAACTTAAGAAAATATATCTCTTTGCTAAAGCTCTTGATGCTCTTAAGACATAAGTTCCATATGTTGTAGATAATTATCTTGGACCTAAAGTTGGGGTTGACTTTCAAAATCAACTGAAGAAACACACACAGATCTTATTCAGAAATATTCTCTACAGTAAATTCCTAAGTTACCCAAGAAACAGACACCAACAGTTGATCTAGAACAAGAATCAAAGAAAACTTCTTTAGAGATTCTTAAGATGAAAAAGGAACAAGCTGAGAAGCAAAACATGCTGAAGTTTACTATCAAGTCTACAGACAAGGCAGCTCTCAAAGAGTATGATCAGAAAAGCGCTATCTACTAAACCATTCATGCTAACAAGTCTTTCAACAGAAATCCTGCTAATCATTGATTATACCATGATCTCATAGAAGCAATAATAGAGGATGAAAATGCAATGGATAAAGGAGTTGCTAATACAGTTCAAGACCATAAAAGAAATCATGATGATTGGTATATGTGTAAATACACATACCTTTTACTTGATAAAACGACCTTAAACGACCAAAAGCGCACATAAAATGCCATATATATGCTTGTTTTTGTGTTTGTACTATGTAGGTACCGGATATTTACTAAAGGACAAAAAACAAAGCCAAACTGGACAAAACTGAGAGCGGAATTGGAAAGAGCTAGAAAAACCGAGGCCAAAGGTACAAAAGGATTGAAAACGGAGCTGAAACGGACATTTCCGGATCGACTCGACAACGTTTGTGTATTTAATGAAGTCAAGACGAAGTCAAAGTCAACCCCGGGATACGGCATTAGAAAGAACATAAAAAGAAACGAGCCCGTACCCATTTTAATAGGCCGGGTCAGCCCATTAGTATTTATTTACTAATTTGAAAAGCCCAACAATTCCTAGTAAAAGCCCAAAGTCTCTTTTATATACAATCGGACCCAAATGCATATCCTGGCCCATACACCACCTTAACAACCGTTAACTAGCCCAAACCATAACCCCTTAACCCCGCGTTAGAGCCTAAAGATAGGAGTGTAAACCCTTTACACCCTTGAGAGGCTATTTCCTATCAATCCACAAAAACTCAAGTTACAAGACAAAGGCTGCTATATCAACATACACATTGATGGACCTAAAATATCGCTCTTATCCCCATAACTATAACCCTGTTTTAAACCTGCACCCTTAATAAATCCCCATTTCCCGCCATTACCTGAACCCCACCCACCACTGTCATTGTCTCACTCACTCACCCTGCATAACCAGACAAAACCATGTAGCATACAGCCAAAATCAACCTCACCCCACTTCATAAAGAGACAAACCACGCTGGCAATCTAATACGCTTTAAAATATATATAATATATAATACTAAGGAAAATTACCAATTTACCCTTGAGGACAAAGGTGAAAAGGAAATTCTTCAAAATATATATAATATAATATAATACGTATCTTAACCGGGAAGTATGATTCCCCAGGTCGTTTCCCCAACGACTTGTGAAATTGAAACCACGTTTGTTGCTTGGACAATGATTTGAATGGGAAACAATAGTTGATTTGATTAACTACTTTTAACAATTAAAATTAACAAATTTTAACAATTAAGCATAAAGACAAATAACGGGAAATCAAAATTTAACTAAAAACGCAAAACGGGACCCTTAAACAGAGGTCAAAAACCCTAATTTGCGAAAAATAAACCTAACTTAAATTTTACTTTTAAAATGGACTCTATTTGACTAAAAAGTAAGTTTAAAGAAAACTATAACAAAAACAGGATTGAAAATGAACATAAAAAAACAACGAAAAAAAACGAAAACGAGAAACGAATCCCTTCTCTAACAAAACGAATTTTGGTAATTTAGACCCTAAACGAAATCGAAACTAATTTT
This sequence comes from Tanacetum coccineum, assembly GCA_026074375.1. Classification (NCBI taxonomy): domain Eukaryota; kingdom Viridiplantae; phylum Streptophyta; class Magnoliopsida; order Asterales; family Asteraceae; genus Tanacetum; species Tanacetum coccineum. The sequence continues at coordinate 13,000 of BQNB010099536.1, read as the reverse complement.
CCTATGAACTTTATAACAAAAGAAAATTTTCTAAAAAAGATTTATATTTTTTTGATTATTTTTCTATTTTTTATGATTTTTTATAGTTTTTAATGAAAATAAATGTTTAAAAATACGAAACGTAATATAAAAATTCTAGAAAAATTATAAAAAATAGCTAAGACTAATTAAAACCTAAGAAAAGTAAGCCCGAGATCACAGCTTATAAAATAAGCTGTGAAATAAGCTTTGATAGCTTATAAGGCTTAATGGCCAAAGTGAGTATAAGAAATTAAGGGTGCAAAAGTCTTATAAAAAAGACCCAAGGGCACAGCGGTAAGGAATGGGAGTGTGTGTGTTTATAAAAGGTTGAGGTGTTGAGGTCGGGGGTTCGAGCCTTGCTCACCCCCGACTTCCACTTCCCTTTTTTTATAAAAAACTTAAAGAACAAAAGTTGTTAAGGACAACTTTTTAAGCAACTTTAACAAAGAAACTATAAGCTGAAACTTAAAAATAAGATCTTAAAAAGCTTATGAAGAAGCTGTTTCAGGAACTTAGCTTTTGAGCTCTTAAAGGCTATGATTCACTAAAAGGCTTGCACATAATTCATTATAAGCTCAATTTTAAAAACAAAATCTGTTTAAGAAAGCTTATGATGTGGACAAGCTAAAATCAACAAGCTAATTTGACTAAAAACACCTAAAGCTATCTAAATCTTATGATCTTAAGAGGCAAACTCAGCAAAGAAAACTTAAAGCTTAAAAACTTAATAAGCTATAAACCTCAATAAGTTATTTCAGATTCTAAGCTTTTGAAGACTTATCTATCTACTTATATGCTATGAATCAAATTCATAAAAACTAAACTTATAAGCTAGAAATCTAACTTAAGAACCTAAATCTACTTATAAGGTTTTGTATTTTTAAGATTTTTTTGATTAACTTTAAACTAATTATCCTAAGAAATAACCTAGAATGTGAACACACGGTTTTAAACTAACTTATCCTATATCTGAAATAAAAGCTTATTCAATTTTAAACCCTAAAACCGAATTAAGCTAGCTTAAATGCTAATGAAAAATCAACAGTAGTAACAGCAGTTACTACTGCTGATGCAATTGGCAAAATAGTTTAAACAATAATGCAGGTGACCAAGTATGTCAAACCTACACTAGACACTCTTAATGAGTGTGTCTAAACTTAACATAAACAAGATCCAAGCACAATGAGGCTTGGATCAAATTTTTAACTAGCAAAAGAAATGAAAAAGTCCCCTAGTGCAGAAACAAAGATATTAAGCTTAAACTTTTTATATTTTGAAATGCTAACTTAAGGGAAACAACTACACTAAACATTTAAACTAAATCAAGACTAATCAAAAGCTTATATCAATTCCTTGTGATTATTTGAGGTCAAACAGTCTTAATCCAAACACTCCTGTTAACTATGGCAAATTTCATTAGCTTAATAATTCTAAAATTTAGTTGATGAAACCTTAATACCAGATAGCTAGTAGCTTATAACTAACCTAGTGAGCTTATTTAAACAACTAGAAAAGCTAGAAATTAAGATCTACAAATTAGGCTAACTATTTTTGGTTTTTTAATGATTTTATGACAAGTTAAAAAGTAAACTATGATCTAAGCTATAAAAGCTAAAATCAGATTAAAGTGCATGATTATTAAGCTTGTCTAAACAGTACTAAGGCTCAAATCTAAGCAGACATAAAGCCCGATTAGCTGAACTAATAAGCTGCTTGAGCAGTTTTAAGCTAGAATTTAAAGGACAAAGGAATTAAATGAAAACTTACAAAATGCTTCAGCTAAACAGAAGCTAATTGCTCAAATGAGCTTATCAACAGCTCTGGCTTATCAGAGATAAGCCAGTTTAAGTTCTTGGAAGCCCTTCCATTGTTAGCTTCCCTTCCATAAGCCTTTTATCCAAATAGCCAAGGTTTTTAACTGTTTTTAAAGTTAAAGTAGATTAAATGACTATTATTCTCATCACCAGCTTTGTAGACTTGTGAGAGCTTATAAGAGCTTTAGATGCATCCTTAAACACAAACACTAGAGCTTATATATAGCTTTTTGACAATTTATTAAAAAAACTAAATTCCATTTACCAAAAAACTTGATTACTTACTTGAAAAAGAATTACAAATGTTTAACTGAAAATACATTACTTGAAACTTAAATCTTAAGCAATATCCTAAAAAATCTAAAGCTAAAAACTAAAAAAGATAGAAGATGTGATGTATGTGTGAGAAGTGAGTGGCTAGTATATAGCCTGCTCTGAAACTTTCTAGGTCATATCCTGCCCTCTTGAATCAATCTGGCCCTTCAATCAACTTCAACATTGATGCCACTCTTGACCCTTGGATTAGATTTTTAGTACACACGATTGCCAAGTTGCGGGCAGATCCGTGATGTGACATATACAACCTTAGTGTTACTTCTGGTGAGTACCTTAAGTACAAATCCAACATTCCCTTGTGCTTCCTTACATCCAACGTGGCATTCATGTTGGGGAGTAGAACCCAATAGGCGCGTTTGATGAGTATTACTCTGCCCATAGTTACTTTGTCCTAGATTGTCTTTTACTGTCCATCAATTGACGTTTGCCCTTTGTTTTTTAGTTTAACTGAATTGGGTAAAACGGGTGGTGTGAGTTTGGGATTATGGAAATTTCAGTCCTTGTGGTTTTTGAATTATAATTGCAATGTAAATCAAGTGGTGAAATGGTTTTGAAAATGGCAGGAATGGTCCCTTAACTTAGATAAAAGGAAAATGGGCCTAGGTTTTGGGCTTGGACTATTGGTTGTGATTTTTGGGTCCGGGTATGGTTTTAATAGGTTTTGGCCCATTTAGGCTTAGGGACCATTTGTGTAACTTTGGAATTTTGAGGAACTAGTTTTGTACTTTTATCATTTTGTGGCTTGACCTGAGTTGACCCATAGTTGACTGAAGCTTTGACCTTTTTGACTTTGGCTTGATTTCCTGACTTCTTTTGTGCTCTTCCGTTCCTCGTGTCCGTGTTTGCCCGGTTTTGACCATTTTCTTGTGATTTTTATCTTATCCGTACCTGCACACACAAAACACAAAAACAAGCATATCTTTGCCATTTTTAGTCTATTTTGGGCTTAATTGGGCCTTTTTAGGTATAAACGGATATGTGCATTTCACACGTATCAGGGTGAAATTTTATATATACTCACAAACTAATACATCTTACACTCAAAACCAACATGGACAAACCCCATGCAGTTTATATATGTAAGCTAATAAGAACAGAAATACAAAAACTGAATTCATACAACTATACTTCAATCTTCTAAGAATACCATTGCCACTATCTAGCCTCTTTGCATCTTGACATTTTGAGATAATTTTGACTTTCGTTATTTTCATAACTGTTAGGGATCATAGAACAAGATGCATTTCGATTCCGAGAATGCCCCAAAAAGGATAAATTCATCGTTCCTGACTTTTCACTTATCCAAACCAAGCTTAAAATAAAATCACAGCTAAATATCAGTAAAGATGCTAGCACTACTCATATTTGCAACTTGTGAACCTTTTACTCCCGATATTTATTATATCTTAAGTGAGTGTGCTATTATGAATTTCAATCATGGATCAACATTTTGCAACATACTATGCTTTACGTTCCACCTTAGAATAATGAGTTTGAAGGCGAGATCATCCCATGTAGCGACTTTCGTCTCGACATATCCCAACCTAGCGGCTAAGTGACCAGTGTCCATTTGACACCCCACAGAGACTAGTATCGGGACTCACGGACCTTAGGTTTCAAAAACTCTCAGGCTTCCCGGATATTCATAGCTTATAAAATAGAGTAGTCAAAGTGCATAAGCATATTTGAATTTAACAAAAAGAAGTTTATTATTAATTTACACTTAACTATTTAGACATTATTGCAATTGTAACCCTCGACCTTTTAGAAGGCTATAACATCGGCCACGCCTCCGACAAGATGTAGCAAACATATTTCAGTCTCGGATTTTTATTCTTACTATGGGCTTTCTTTAGAAGACTACCACATCGGTTGTGAGCCGGCAAGAGGTAGTAAACTTTTATCAACCCACAACTTTTATGATTATATTAATATATATTTTTTTTATTCATTTTTTTTAAACTTATTTAAAGAAGACTTCTTTTTGAAAAATTCAAGTATAAATTTGAACTAAGACTAAAATTTTTGCTATATATTACATAAAAATTGTTGATTTAAGTTTAATCTCCAAGAACAGCACGTATATTAATCCGGTTAAGAGCTTATGGGAGAAAAAGCAACAAGTTACATACATGAGCTCTTAAGAAAACCAAAAAAATCTTTTGATTTAGGCATCCTACCTCATACTCTAACTCATCATTTTCAATCTTCGCAAAATTAGCGAACGCATAGCCTAAAAGTTACGGAACAAGCAAGAGCTCAACATGCTCGATCGACAAAATTACTCATAATTCTTAACCCCACAAGAAAGACCAAAATAAAGTACAAAAACACTTAATATTTTTTATAACACCTACAATAACAACTTAAAATTTTTGAAATTTTTTTGACTTATTTTTGCTTGGAAAAACGGGTACGATAGAACTGTAAACAATAAGGCAGGCACAACAAATTGATAGATATCCCTCCCCAAACTAAATGAAACATGCCTTCAATGTTTCATGGGCGTTCTCTAACGCAAAACCTAAAGCCGTTTATTAATTATGCAAAGATAAACGTGAATCGATAAGAATGAAGGATATCGATTTCCCATAAACTAATTCAAGCAAAGGCTAGGAAGCTCGAGTGAACTGGGACAAAACACCGAACACGAGAGTCTTCAGAAAATTGTTGGTTCAATCCTACAAAAATCACAAGCACAAACAACGAAAAATCGGAAGAGTACAAGCCTCTTCACAACACAACATATTATAGAAAGAAAAATAGAAAAGGATAGGCATGGGGTGCCTCCCACGAAGCGCTTTGTTTTTGGTAACCGAATCACATAGCTTGACTTGATCCTTGAATTCATTCGTCCTTAGGGAGAGCAAATGGAACTGACTTAAGAAAAATATGAAAAGTAGAGATGCCAGGGTCAAAAACAAGGTCCTCTTTTCCGAGAGAGAAAATGAAAGAAATGAAGAAAGAAAGAGAATGAAGGTCAAATCTAAAACAAGGGTGGGAAGGGTGGGTAAAATATTGGCCATAAAATCATGAGGTTTAGAAACACCCTTAAACACTTTGGTTATCAAAATACCCACTTCGGGTTCAAAACATTTCTCAACATCCGGTGGTTCCGGTGGAGGACGAGGAATTGACGGATCATCTTGATGGTCAAGGTTAGGTAACTCATTATGTTCATCTTCGGAATCATCATGCTCAACACCTAGTGGAATTAAATTATCTGGAATAAGGAAAATATTGATCTCTTCTTGAGTGGGCTCACTATCCTCAACGGGGATAGGAGATACGGGAAGAGACTCGATAACTGAACTTTGATTAGCATGAACATTTTCCTGTGACTGGGAAGTTGAAATCTCATAAAGCACTGTCATAAGACTAAGATATTCCCCAAACTCATGATCATTCCTTGAAGGAAGTGTTAAAAGTTCACCGGCGAACTCATGGTTAAGAGGATCACTTCTTGGAGAAAAAGTAATCGAAGATTCATTTTGTTCTGGTTCATGATCGGAAATCACTTCGGAAGCGAGATTATGGGAAGCATCATCACTAAGCAGATTATCAAGAAAAGTTACGTCTCCTTCTGAATCAAAATAACCTTCCTCAAAGTTATAAGAAACTTACATAGCTAGAAAAGCATCGATCTCATCATTATCATCTTCTGGAGCGAAACACTTAACCTTATCAGATAAAGGTGTGTTGAGTAAAACTGGCTCATCAGAAACGTTGGAATTTTTGATCTTGACATCTTATTCCATTTCATCAAAAATAGGATTTATGGTGCTAGATTTGAAATTGTCATCAAATTCAAAAAGAGGATTTAAGTGATCTTGAAAATTCTCTTCATGCAAGTCCTTCTTAAGATTCGAATCACCATTACCCGGTGGTAACGAATCAAGAGGAGCAAGTTCATCGGCGAACTTCTCAAAATTATCACTAGTCTTCAAGTGGTACTGCCACTAAAATGCTCATCTTCAAAAAATCAAAGACAGCAATAGCGGAGCAAATGCTATTCTTGCTTTTCTCATATTTTTCAGCATAAAAGACGAGTTCATCGCCTTTTTCCTACTCTTAAAGTTAGTTTTTTCCTCGAAAGAGATCAATGTAGAGCTTTTGCAGTGTGAAGGGAAGGTCTCCCTAAAAAAATAGACACTCTCGTTCTGGTTCAAAAATAACCACTACAAAATCACAAGAAAGTAAAACCATCAACTCTATCTACAACATCCCTGGGCCTATACCCAATGTGTCGTAACTAATGATTGGCAAAGCTCCGATAGTCATCGAGTAGGGAGTGAAACCTCCGAAGCCCAAGTTGCTTTGCAGATAGATATGAGGTAAAAGTATTTATGCTAGCTTCCAATAGCGGCAAAAGCACTAGTCCTATCGAGTTCTTGTAAAGCACATGGGATAAGAAATTTTCCTAGATCTTTGAGCTTCTCGGGAACTTTGTTCATGTTGATAGCAGAACATTTAGCATTCACGGTTGTAATGGCGATTTCTTTGAGCTTCTCTTTGTTCCTTAGCAACGAGCTTAACCATTCGTTGAACTTTGGCATTTCGATGAGAGCATCTTATCCATCAATCTCTAAACGGATTTGTTTGAACATCTTACAAGAACCTACTATGTTGATTACTTGGTTTATCATTCTCTCCTCACTTTTCATCCTCTCGGGATATTTAGGGGGTGAAAGGGTTGGGGGGGGGGGGGGGGGGGGTGGGGGAAGTTTAGATTTATAAGGAATTAGGTCTTGGAGAATTAAGATCTTGAATTTTATTATTAACGGTTTTTTCCCTTTGCTTTTGGTTTTTGGATTTCAATGAAAATAGGAATCTTCTCCTCTGGAGGTGGACTTGTCGGAACTTTCTAAACGTTGGTTTTTTGCACTTTGTCCATTTACTTCTCCGGTATTTGTTCGGAGTTCCTTGAAGGAATAGAAACAAACGGGTGCAGAACAAGAGGGGGATCAAGGGTCCTTCACAGAGTTTTAACACTTCGTGTGGTGATGAGCATTAACATGCTCACGAGGGGTTATGTTACGGTTTACTTTGTTAGAGTTCGCTGAATCCGAAAGAACGGAACGGTGTGGGAGAAGTTTATGAACTTAGAAACAGTTCCGTTTAATTTTGTCATCTGTTTTGTGAACCTGCTCTTGATTTTGGCAATATTCCGTAGCTAGGAAAGAATCATTAGGCCTGACAGAATTCTCCGGAAATCGGTTCGTTGTAATAACATCATTGAATTTGCTGTGTTAGGAGCGTGATGAGGAACTGGGGGTTTGATTATTGGAGTGGGGTTAAATTGTCACCTTGGTTGATGTTAAGTAGTAGGTTTGGATTGGTTATTGGTTAATATATTTTTAGTTGTAAATTTTGTAATTGATGGGTTTTGGAGTTAGTGTGTGGTGTGGTTTGTTGTATTAGGGTGGTTTTAATGTTAGTGTGGGTTGTGATTAATTATTTGGGATGTAGAGGTTTGTGAATTGATTAATTGAGGATATGAGGGTGTATAGGTATAGGTGTTGTTGGTAGGGTTTTTATGGGAATGAGTGGGAGTGTGATGGTGGTGGTTGGGGGGTTTTGGGTGTAAGAAGTATGTGTTATATTAGAGGAAGTAAGAGGGGTAGGTGAGGTGATTGTTATTTTGTGGGGTAGTGTTGATTTTATTATTATTAGGATTTGTGATGTGTATAGTTGGAAGTGATATAAATATTGTGATATTTAAGAGTATTGTATTAGTAATAATTTGGCAACGACTGCCTTTGTTTTCGTGAAACGAACCTTGGATTACTTTTGATAATTCTCAAGCATTCCCGACATCTTAACCAAAAAGTTTCCCACCAGCAGCAGAATTCAACGAGTCTTGATCATTAGCATTCAAAGCATTGTAAAACGTATCCAATTGATGTAATTCTGAAAAACCGTGATGTGGGCATGCTCGAAGAAGGTCATTAAATCGATCCCAAGCCTCATAAAATGATTCGTCAAATCTTTGTTGAAATCTCGTGATTTCGTTACGAAGAATGATGTCCGTTTTTTGAAAGGAGGAAAGAATGATTAATGAATTTTTGAAACACGATCAACCCATGTCAAAATTGATCGATGGGTGTGGGGCGGAGGTTCTTTTTCAAGCCAAATTCGGGCTGAACCTTCAGAGAAAATGGAAAAAACAAAGCCTAATAGACGTCTCGAGACGTCCGAGAATCTCCGATGTTGAGTAATCATATTAAAATAACGGTGTGATTCGAATATGGATCCTCTTATAACATGTCCCGAAAAACTGTTTGTTTTGAACAAGAATTGATCCAAACCCATGTCTTAAACTCAAAGTTAGGCATGATTTTTGGGAATTATAATTGGCATCCTCGAAAGCCCAAAAGGTGGGTGCTGGAGCAATTGTGTGTCATAGTCCCGGTATCAGCCATCGGAACTACAGGAGGATTAACAAAAGGTTCTTCTAAATGAAATGGTTGAACAACAACCGGTTGGCTTTTTTGTTGATGGTTACGGTTGCGGGTTTGAGAACGAGTGCGCATGCACAAAGTAGAAAAAGAAAATTTAAACTATTTTTTTTATTTTTATTTTTTTTAATTTTTTAAACAAACTAAATTAACGGATAACGAGAAGACAACTTAAACCAAATAATCACATTTACTTCATGGTAGCTCTTAAAATTTTTACTTTTTAAGGTGAGCCGTATTTCGTAAATGACACAAATGGTAAGTTTTGAAATCTTTGCTTCGAGTTGGGAACTTATTATGGATAATACCTCAATTGAAGGTATTATTTGTTGGTGTTCTTTTACCAACTTTGTTTATTTTTAAATTAAAAGAGAAAATATTTTTTGTATTTTTGTTTTTAAACTTCTATTTATACTAAAAAGAAAAGAAAAATATTTTTTACTTTTTTATATATTTTTGATCTTCTTAAAAACGTAACTTTCGAAAACGAAAGGTTCTTAAAAACACAATCAACAAACTTCAAACGAGAGAATCGTAACACAAATCCCCGGCAGCGGCGCTAAAAATTGATTGCAGTAAATCAACTCTACGTATATATAATATATATCTAAGTATTTATAGAAATATACAAATAATCCTTGAGGACAAAGATTAAATGCAATTTAAACACAAATATATATAAAATAATATAATACGTATATTAACCGGGAAGTATGATTTCCCGGGTCATTTTCCCCAACGATTTGTGAAATTGAAACCGCATTTGTTGTTCGGACAATGATTTGAATGGGAAACAATAGTTGGATTTGATTATCTATTTCTATAACAATTAAAATAAGCAAATGAAAACAATTAAGCACGAAAACAAATAACGGATACGAAGAAAACACGACAAATAAGCAACTTATGATTGCAAATTTGAAATCTAAACCTAAATTAAGCCTAGCAGTACTAATCAAGCTTAAATAAGCCTAGCAGTACTAACTTAAAAGTTAGTACTGCTAGCTTTAAACTTAAATCTGCTAAACTTTTAAAACTAAATAAGCTAAAAGCAAACCTAGATAAGCTGGAATTTACTTAATCCTAAACTTAATAGTTACTCTAAACTAAA
>BQNB010099535.1:13751-24904 GCA_026074375.1 Tanacetum coccineum | reverse complement strand
ACCCTAATTAGATTCTTACTTTACCCAATCTTGCTTAAAATCACTTCTAATCTATCCCTTGATAATCTTGTAGCCTCCAATCAATTAAAAACCCTAAAAATCTCCAAGTTCTTGAAAATCATGGTTTTCTAAATCATGTGCATGATTGATTTTAGTTGTAGGAATAGGTTAAGGATAATTTTAGAGATGTTTTGGTGTAAAAAGGGAGTGGATTAATGGAGTTTTGATAGAGATGATGGTGGTTTTGGGGGGTGTTGGCTCGAACAGTGAAGAAGAGAGAGACAGAGCAAAAAAAAATTATCGATACTAATATGAGTGTGTGTGTTATTCGGTTATTAATAAAAAGGGAGAGTGGGTATTGGCTTCTTTGTGGATTTTTATAAATGGGGTAAGATTGGGCTTCGGGTTTTTATAAAAAAATTATTGAGGGAGTGTTGGTGTTGGGCTTATAGCCGGCCAAGAGAGAAAAGGGAGGGAGGTTTCGGCCCATTTTTGCATAACTAATATTACCTATTAACCCCGGGCCTAATAACCTATTCTAGTTTGTTACTTTGTCCCTAAATCGTAATTTTCGTCTCGGGTGCAATTTAAAACTCAAGAAAGACAAATATTATAAAAACAAAATAATTAGGCACTCAAGGCCCGAATACGGAGTCATTGATTTCTCGATCGTTAAAAACGAATAAATTTTTAAGTCATAGTGCTTTTTACTTAAAATCAACGATGTTTTTATATAAAATGACGAAGTAGTGAAAAGTAAAATTTTAGAAATTTAGAAAATTAAATATAAGTTGAAAATTAGTAGTGACCTTAAATACGGGGTTTCACACCAACCCTCGGCGGGTATGATTAATGGTCAAACCCTAAGTTTCCTATTCCTAGCTCAGACTGGTAATCCCTCTATTGGGGGAGCCTCTGCCTACCCTCCACAAGGAGGATACGTCCCACAAACTTTACCAAACGGTAACATACCTCTGTACAATGAATTCACATATCTTGTACCTGCCCCTACGAACAATTACCCCTTCCATTCGCAACCCATGTATGCACAGCCAAATATGCCCGTGTGCCCGAATCCGTACCCTGTGGGTCTTTTTCCAAATCCAACAGGGTCTGTGACCCCCTTTGTTCGCTGGATCGAGGACTATCCTCTCCCAGATGGACTGAAAATGCCTTCCCATGTTGGTTCTTACAACAGAAAGGGGGGTCCTAATAATTTCTTACACCTCTTCGAGGGAGCCATCCGTATGCAAAAATGGCTAATGCTTGTGGCTTGTCACATGTTTACATATACCCTGAAAGATTCCGCTCGAATATGGTGGAATAGTTAAAAGACAGGTAGTATTCTCAACTACGAAGACATAAAGGCGAAGTTCTGATCACATTTTAGCCAGCAAAAGAGGTTCACAAAAATGCACTTGGCAGTTCATAACATCAAACAAAGAGAAGGCGAGAGTGTCAGAGCTTTCGCCACTGGGTATACAGATGACACCTTGCATATTTTGGGTCTACATAAAGACCAGTGTATTTCCGGTTTCGTTCATGGTTTGAAAGCAAGAAACTTGGTCGAACACCTCTCCACAGACCTTCCATCCACTTACAAGGGTTTGATGGAAAAGACCTACACATGGATTGAAGCAAGAGAAGTCACCACTAATGGAGTTCCGAATGATCAGAGGGATAACTTCGAAAGGTCAAGGAAACCCTCCGGGGATAACGGCAGGGGATAAAAAAGTAGAGACAGGTTCTACCCGTATCGGGGACCTAATCACCGATTGCTCTCTAGCCTATCGAAAAGTCTAAGAGAGATTCTCGCCACAAAGGAAGTAGCAAAAACTTTTGAACAACCTACACGGTTACCCAAAAGTAAGTGGTCCCGAGACAAGACTAAATACTGCCATTTCCACAAAGATCACAGACACGATGTAAATCAGTGTCGGGAGATAAAGCACCAAATAGATGAGGCATTCAAATCAGGGCGGTTAGCCCACTTGGTGAAATGAATAAAGGAGAAAAAGGAAAAAGTGTCTGACATCCAACTAGGTGAATGGAAAGAAGAAAAGAAGAAGGCGAAGCTTGACGAGACCCATGTTCTCATGATAAGCAGAAAAAGTTGTAACCCAAGGAAAAGATATGCGAAAGAAGACTACAATAAAGTGGGGGAAATCACATTCCCCCCAGTAACGAAGGATAAGAGTTCAGCCGACCCAGTCATCATAAAAGCTTATGTGTCGGGGAGATAAGTAAACAAGGTATATATGGATAGTGGGAGTTAATACGAAGTGATCTACGAGCACTGTTTTTTGAAGTTAAAGCCATCTATCATATCCCTTCGAGTAGACTCAAAGACTCCACTCGTTGGCTTCTCCGGAGAATACTCCTGGACCTTGGGAGAAGTACCTCTAGAAATTACAATTGGAGAAGGCCTCCTCACAGTCACAAAAACGCACAACTTCGTCAGCGTGAGATCTGACTCACCACACAATCTGCTACTTGGAAGGACCGCTGATGACATCAAATAACGTCACTTTTATAGCATCATTTATCCTATGTAATTAACCTATTTTGTATAATTATTGCAAAGAATTGTTACTTAATCGTTTGTATTTGAGAATTGTAGTAATTATGGAGTACTTGGTGAAGATTAGCAAAAAGGCACGCATTCTAGAGCTTAAACGAAGACATTTGAAGATTACTGTTCTGACAACCAATACGTCGTATCCATCAAGGAAGATACGGCGTATATGTGCCTGCACTTCACAAAAGACCACGAAGGAACAAGATCTAATACGCCGTATCCAGAGGAGTCTATACGCCATATTCAAGTTATAGTAATAAAATATTCTAGAAGATATCAAACGTGGTCCTTACTCTAAGAAATCCCCAATACGCCGTATCCCACATCGCTCGATACGGCATATCGACTAGTTTCCAGACTGTATAAATAGATGACCTAAATTTAGTTTTAGGTATGGAGGTGTGCTTTTAGCCACCAAGGTCGATTTTTAGAAGACAAAAGAAGCCAAGAAGGTGCAGCAACGTGCTTCAATCCATAGGGAAACCCTTGTAAATTATATATTCTTGATAATCGTTCGATCTTTGGTATCATTCATTTAACTCGGTTAGTTTACCTTATTTGATTCGATTATTATGTTTGTATTCATCACAATGGTTATTGGCTAATACCTTTAGGTATTAGCCATATTTATGGAGATTTCAATGTTTGGTTTGTTTATCTCGATTGCTTAATTTATCATTGGTTATTGATTATGTTTATCACATGATACTCGTTTATGTGCTTTAATATGCGTTTGATCCATATCTAAGGATATCGCTTGTAGCTTAACTAGATATCGGATAGTTCTCGTATAGTAATTTATATAGGTGGAATTAAGATCACAAATAAAGTCCTGCTAAATCCGTATCTAAGGATATCGCATGTAGCTTAACTAGATATCGGATAGTGCCTTTGGTTTAGTGAACAAGTTAGACTAATAGGTGACCTAGAAAGATTCTAACAAATAACGTTCTGATTCCCTTGGCTTAGTTTGGGTAGTGATCTACCACTTATTTAAATTACCGTAAGCAGTAAGTTAGTAAAGTCTCGATGAGCTAGAATCCAATAAGATCACCATTATTGCCTTCTAAGATGAATTATAATCAATAAAAAGGATGCTTTATGCGGGTGCGTCTAATTGTGACAGAATCAGCGTATCTAGGTTTAAGGAAGAAGTACCGCCTTAATATTAAGAATGATATGCCGCCTCGAGATAAGTAATCATTGCACTAATAAACAGACATGCATTTTAATTAGAATAAATATGGTTAATATGTTTCCCTTACATTAGGCTTCACCACATCTTTATCTTCTGTCTATCACCTTTTGTGTGTTAATTGTCATCAAACCCTTAGGTTAGATACCTAAAACACGTGCCAGTCTCTCAGGCTGAAACCCCCCTTTTGCATTAGTTTTAGGTTTAACTTAGATAACTAAAATACTGATAGATTAGATATTAACGCTTTTGCTCTTAGTGATCGACACCCTACTTACCACGAAACTTCATCTAACCGGGTACACTGCCTGTTAAAGTGTTGTTTTTAGGTATAGTCGTTATAAAATAAATAGTAAAACTTGATACATAAAATACCTACTCACAATGACACATCAACCGCCATGCAACAAATGGGGATCGTGGTATCCACTATCCATAGGGCTATAAATTTCCATACGCCGAAAGGAATTGGCACCTTCCTCTCAGAAAACAGCTCGTAAGGACCAAAAAAAGAGCAAAAGATAGCAAGCGAGGCATGCCAAGCAGACAAAGAAGATATCCTTAGTTGTGTAGATGCGGAAGAAAAGATTGTGTTAAACAACCAATATCTGGAACACATAATCACCATAGGAAGGAAGCTATAAACGAGGACCAAGCTAAAATTACAGGAACTCCTAAAGGCACACATCGATGTCTTCGCATGGACTAATGCCCACATGACAGGAGTTTCGAGAACCATAATAGTGGGAGGAGAAATCTTTAATGCAGAACACAGAGTGAATGAGTCCAAGCATGTGGAACCAGTAAAGCAAAAGAAAAGAAGCCTGGCACCGGAAATAAATGAAGCGATTCACACACAAGTAAAGAACTCACAAAGGCCAACATTTTACGAGAAGTCAAGTATCAAATGTGGGTATCAAACCCAGTCATTGTGAAAAAAGCTGATGGAAGATGGAAGCTGTGCATAGACTTCACGGATATAAATAAGGCCTGCCCCAAAGAGAATCATCCGCTACCTGCAACTGAGTCAAAAGTAGAAAGCATACACCGACACCAATTCAAATGTTTCCTGGATGCATACAAAGGATACCACCAAATCCTGATTGCCAAGAAAGATGAAGAAAATACGGCTTTCTACACAAGAAAAGGGGTGTTCTGTTACAAGAGGTTGCCTTTTAGACTGAAGAATACGGGGGCAACCTATTAGAGACTAATTGACAAGGTATTCAGCTCCCAAGTGGGACAAAACATGGAAGTCAATGTTAACGAGATAGTCATAAAGTGCGACTCCGAAGAAGAAATGCTTGTTGATATTAAGGAGACTCTCAAAAGACTCCGAGTGATTAACCTGAAACTCGACCCGAAGAAGTGCTCCTTCAGAGTAGAAGAAGGGAGGTTCTCAGGACATCTCATCACAAAGCAAGGAATCAAGGCAGACCCTTAGAAAGTCAAGGAAATATCAGATTTGCAACCTCCCAAATCAGCTTGCGAAATACAAAGCCTCGGCAAGAAGTTGGCGGCAATAAATTGTTTCCTTTCGAAAGGGGCGGATAAAACGCTCCCCTTCATGCAAACTCTAAAGAACTGCATGAGTGGAAAGATGATCCAATGGATAACAGAAGCAGACGAAGCCTTTCGAAGAATGAAAGAGCTTTTAGAAGCACTACCAACCGTGATCGCACCGGTCAATGGCAAAACTTTGATAGTATACCTAGCGGCTTCTAAAGAAAGCATAAGGGCAGTATTAATGGCAGAAAGGGGGAAAAAGAAAGTTCCTGTGTATTTTGTCAGCCGAACATTACATGGGGCCGAGCTAGAATACCCGGGACTGGAAAAACTCATACTGGCCCTCGTTTATACCGCAAGAAAGCTGCGAAGATATTTTCAAGCTCACCCCATCCAAGTTCTAAGTGACAAGCCCATAAAATAGATCCTCGCAAGGCCTAAAAAGTCGGGATGTATAGCCAAATGGGCGATAGAACTAGGGGAGCACAAGATCGAGTTCAGGGGAAGAAACTCAATTAAAGGACAGATACTAGCTGATTTTCTAGCCGAGACTCCCCCTAAAAAAGAAATCAAAAATGGAGAAACCAAAATGAAAGAACCAGAATCGGAGAATGCATGGAAATTGTTCACCGATGGAGCCTCAAGATCTGATGGCTCTAGGGTAGGACTGATGCTAGTCGATCCAGAAGGAAAAGAATACACTTATGCTTTAAGGTTTGAATTTAAAACTACCAACAACGAGGCGAAATACGAAGCATTACTGGCACGACTACGCATAGCCAAAGAAATGAAAATCCAAGAACTAATAATCTTCGTAGATTCTCAACTAGTAGCAAATCAAGTCAACGGACTCTTCGAAGCAAGGTAACCAGTCATAAAGCAATACCTGGAAAAGGCAAAGGAGCTGCTAGTCAGTTTTCCTACCTACTCGATAGAACACATCAAAAGGGATCAAAATAAGAAGGCAGATGCACTCAATAAACTAGATTCGATGACATTCTCCAAACTTGCTAAGGAAGTCCTAGTAGAAGTACTACAGGAAAAGTCAATTACACAAAAGGAGGTTATAAACGTAACCCAAGAAGAAGATAACTAGATGATACCTATCCGAGAGTTCCTACAGTTAGGAAAACTCCCGATGATCCACAAAGGGCAAGAAAGCTACGAGTCAAGGTACCATTATACAAGTTAATGGATGGAACGCTGTACCGAATATCATACTTGTCACCATGGTTAAGGTGCGTAGTTGCAGCACAAGCCAAGGACATCATCCAAGAGGTACACCAAGGATCGTGCAGAATGCACTCAGGATCACGATCGATAGTATCGAAGATCATAAGGCTAGGATATTATTGGCCATCAATGCATAAGGATGCATAAGAATTAATTCAGAAATGTGAAGCTTGCCAAATTCATTCTCCGGTACCAAGAAAACCAAAGCAAGAAATGACATCTATAACGTTAGCGTGGACTTTCTCATAATGAGAAATTGATATCGTAGGACCACTACCAATAGAACCAGGAGGCGCAAGGTTCCTAGTAGTGGCCATCGAATACTTCACAAAATAGGTTGAAGCAAAGTCGCTAATATTAATGACCGGGAAGCACATGGAAAGGTTCGTGTGGGAATACATAATGTGCAGATTTAGAGTACCTCAAATAGTAATTTCAGATAACGGGAAACAATTCACCGAAGGTACATTCCCTATTTTCTGTCAAAAACTCAGAATACTCTAAGCAGTTACATCAGTCTACCACCCCTAAGCAAATGGACAGGTAGAAGTAACAAACAGATAAGTTGTTAAAGGAATGGAACGTAGGTTAGGGAAAACCCACCAAGGATGGGTTGATGAGTTACCACAAGTCCTATGGGCACACAGAACAACTCCGAAATCCAGTAACGGATAAACTTCTTTCAGCTTAGTCTATGGATCGGAAGCTGTAATATCGATAGAGATAAGTGTGGAAACAAGAAGAATCCAGGATTTAGACCCTCAAAAAAAGACGCACGGATGACCTGGATATTCGTGAAGAAAGAAGAGAGATAGCTTCGATCAAAGAAGCTCACTATAAGCAAAAACTAGAAAGATACTATAACAAACGAGTTTGGTCGTCCACCTTCAAACCAGGAACGTATTTGCTCTGACTTAATAGCGTGAGCAAGGCAGAATTATAAGGAAAGATGGGACCTACATGGGAGGGCCCCTACCTAGTTAAGAAGGCCTACGAAGACGGAGCCTATAAGCTAGAAACGCTATCCGGCTCTCCGATCGATCAAACATGGAATGGATCAAATTTGTGTAAGTTCTACGTATATAAATTGTTATTATTTGCAAAACTCAGCCAAGAAGGGATAGGAGGCATCAGCCAAATCATTACCAGCTCGGTCATACTCCTCCTTTAAAGATGGACGATAACCAGGCATCTCCTCTAAAACAAAAGGCTTCTTTAATTCGGCTACCTCTTCAAATGTGGTGCACCTGCCATAAATGATAGATGCCTTGACAAGCCTAGCAATAAGGACACCCATCTCATCACTATTAATAAGCTTCATTGTTGTGTCCGGAATGACCCTTGACACCACAGCAGCTCTATCTTGCCTCAAACTATCCACCTCCTGTAAAATCTGGATTTCGGAAGCCTTGAGTCTCTTCCCTTCAGATTAGAGGCCTTTGACTTTAGCACAAAGGGTGGATAGAGTCTGCTCATAGTTAATCCACTTTTTCTCTTCAAGTATGAGCCTACTATACACATTGTGGAGGCTATTGACCTGACTCTTCAAGGTCTCAATCTCAGCACGCATATCAGAAACAAGAGGATTTTTATCCAAGTCCTGAAGAGCTTCATTACATTTCTTCTCCAGCTCTGCATACGCTTTATCTTTCTTGATCTCCCTTTCCCGCATAGTATCGCAAGATGCCCTGGCTTTATGCAATGTAGAAATCAGCTCTCGGGTCCTACCATTCAGAACATTGTCAAGAATAGCTTGACGCATATAAGCTTTATCATGAATATCACAAAACTAATCTATACTAATCTCCCTTAAATAATGCTTCCAAGAAGGATGGGTCACATGAGCAACGACCCAATGGCAATCAGTCATGTCCTTCAGCTCCTTAGCAGAAGGAAACCCTACATAGAGAAACAAAAAGGGGAAAGAAATAAACTTGATAAGGTTTTTTTTTAAAAACACAAAGATATTGCGTACAGTAGAAGGATCAAGTTTACCATGTATATCGGGGTCACTATCAACATCAAGGGGACTAGAAGCATCACTAACAACCTTACTTGCTTGAGCAGGAACTTTCCGAGCCTTCCGATGAGGACCCTCTCCATGGGAACCAACAAAAACCTTCCTCTTTCCAGCAACCGTCGATCTTTTACCCTCTTCTAGATATGAGGGTGCATCAGGACTAATCAGAGATAATCCATCCTCATCAGAAGAGATATTGTGAGAGTCCACGATGTTTTCAGCAATATTCAAAGGATGCATAGCAGATATAGGCTCCGCGTTGATCACTGGAGCTTCATTATTCATAGAATTTGTAGAGCTTCGATTCTCATTTAAACCTCCCTCATAAAGAAAGTTGAACTCACCATCAACCCCTTGGATCATAAAACTCCTAAAATCCATCTTTGTAAATAGTCGAGCACAATAAAACAGTTTAGGAGGCAAGATATGACAAGTTACACATTACAAAACAAAAAGAAATACCCTATCCACGATGGTAGATCACAGGCTTCTTAGGACTATATTTCCACGAAGTCTTTAGGCCTGCAAGGTATAGAATGGGATCCAAAAAAGTTCAAACGTTACAAAGGTAGGTGGATATTTGATCATAAATCGAATCTATTTTAGGAAGCAGATGAATTTTATCTTTAAAATAATTTTTGTCAAACTTGTTGTCTTCAAGAAGGAGCTCGGGGAAGCTCGACTGGATCACTTTGTTTTCGATATAGAAGAAACTACCTTTCCAGTTTTCAAGATGAGTTACGGGTTTCGTCAAAGCTTTGGGCACATCAGCGCCTCCCCTGCTGGAAAGAGTTAACCAATCCTGAGCACGACCAAGGTTTAAGAATGATCAAAGAAGGTCAACAGAGGGATCACCACTGTAAGCTTTACACATTACCGCAAAAGTCGTTAATTTTATCATACCAAAGGGGTTGAAATGTGAAATGTATACATTGAAATTATTCAAGACCTGGCATACGAATCAAGGTATAGGGAGCCTAAGGTTGGAAAGATAAAAGTGATGGGTTTATAAACAAACAAAGCCTAAAGGAGCATCATAGATGGTTTGAGATTCTTTCGGAAGAACAACCCTGACATTCTGAGGGATGTCATAGTCACGAACAAATTAAATTAGTTGTTCTTTAGTCAAGGTACACGTTTGAGAAGCAATGACAAATTTGGAATCCATGAAAGACCAGGGAAAGAAATAATTACCTTGCGATTAATAAGAAGAGTTCACGAGGATAACGGAAGGCATGGGTATAAATACAAACAGTAATTTAAAGGAGGTATTTGAAATTTGAATTTCAGCCTTGAAAAAAGACGCGCGCATTCCTCAAGGGGGATTTTTCCAAACTAACTCCTTGTCAAGTGGGGGGTAGCATTCAACGCACGCAGCACGCCTGTTTGAGCCTTCCACATGGCCTACGATTTGGACTACATTTGATGAGTCAAACTCAATGCACCCATAGATGCATACATTACATTCGATTAGGGCTTAATGACGTACCCTCCTCTCCGGCTCGAAGGCCTCCCCTTCAAGCTTGAATGGGATTTTCTCCCAATTATACTTTGAAACCTTTAAATAGTTTTGAGTGGCGTAAAACTATCTTCGAGACAGTTACCAGTATGGGAATCCGCCACGCGAAGCCCCCAAACCCTTCGTGGTAAGGCCTTCGACGAAACTAAGGCAGAGGTCAGAATTGTTTAAGTCAAACACCCATGATTTCCCTCTCCACCAAAGCTTTCCCACCAAGGTAGATAACGTGGTATACAGTTCCTGTAATCACCCCTCAAAATGTGGGACACCTCCACGATCACCGGCTTTTGTTCTAGGCCTCATCCCATCCTATTTCTACAAATATAAATAGATGGAAAGGTCTCTATGTATGACTAAGACTTTCACACACTCATGCATACTTACATACTTACTTTACATTATAAAAGCACATACTTACTCTCACGCCGAAGATAATTTGCAGGGACATCCCCTGCGTTTCACTTAACGTAGTGTTTCTATTTGTGTTGATACAGGTTATCCAAGACTTGGCAATCCTTCAAGCATCACAAGAACTCTTTGATCCCATCGAAGCCTGATCGTGCCCATATTTGCACAATGAATATATGTATATGTAATACATGAGAATGACAAGTATCAATTGGATCTTGTGTAATATAAAGAAATATGATAAAGTATGAGCTAGAATTGCGTAAGGCAATAAAAATGGAAATGAAAGAGTATATGACTTGAAAGATATGTAGATGATGAAAAGAGTAAAGAACGATAAATTAAACATGGCTTAGGTCCAATGCTCGGTAAAGGTTGATGATACCACAAGGGTATCGATAGCAGGCAAACCCCTATAGGGAGAAAGCCAAATGATGAATGTAAAGACCAACACAGGGTTGGTGATACCACCAGGGTATTGATAATGGGTGAATCCTTACAGGGAGAAAGCCAAGTTTCCTTCGGGAAAAAGTTAAAGAGATTAGATCCAAGACTTCAAAAGATGATATTGAAAATAAATAAATTATTATTATAAGATTAATGGAAAGTAATGAAGACTTAAGTATGTTTGATTGTTATGTCAGAAGTGTATAAGTAGGATGGTTTATAATCTCATTATTTAAATGGATTGGGA
>BQNB010099534.1:0-24904 GCA_026074375.1 Tanacetum coccineum | reverse complement strand
CATACCATTTATTTTAACCTTTTTACTTACACTTAATTATAATACAACATTAACAAAAAAATTATGTTATAAAATTTAGCCCATAAGCCCCTATTGCCCCCCATTTAATCCAACACCACACTCCATCAAGCTATTTTCAATTCCTAGGCATATTATCATGAATATTTCCCTGCATGCTTAAGTCTACACTCCATCTCCTCCTCTATTTAAGCCCATCATAAAACACAGTTCCAAAACTTAGAGAAAAAAATATACTCCCTCCCTCTCCCTTGTTTACTGTCGCACCACACCACCACCACCATAGCTCCACCATAAATTTTTCCTACTATACTTCAAACACTACTACATTCCTCCTACAACCACCTACTTTAAAAATCACCATGCAAAGGTTTGAGTAAAATCTTGATTTTTATAGTTTTCTTTGGTTTTGGATGAAGATCAAGCATAAAGTGGTTGAATATAAGTGTTTTTGTGAAGATTTGGTTAATCAAAAAGTTTAGGTTTGTTGATTTAGGGGTGTTTAGGAATTGGCTAAGACTAGAACCCACGAAGGGGTTCATATTTTTGATTTTAGCTAGCTCATACTTGTTGGGTTTGTGCTCATGTCATACCAATATTTATACGGCTGGAAATATGTAAGCCTACGGGGTCACACACATTATACATTTAGGTATCATTTTATTAATGTGAATAGTAATATAAATGTATATTTATTATTTATATTGTTGGGTCAAAATTTAACCCAATTGTCCATGACAAGTATTTAAATATAAATAGCCTAATTTACTCACTAAATAAATAGTGAGTTACTCACTAATAAAGAAATCAGTGAGTGTTGTAAAAAGCACAATCAAGAATGACAAGCCTCATGAACGTTAAAGACCAACTGAAGAAACATTTTACCTCACTAATGCGGTGTCAGTGGGTAAAGTACATGAGCCTCAAAGAGTCTTTGAGATTTGACAAATATCTCTAAGACTCTTGATTAGTTATAAACTATATATAATATATAATAAAATATAAAATATATAGTAAGTATAGTCTAAAAACAAAATCAATGAAACCGGGAAGTAGTATAGAATGTTCCCGGGTCGTTTTTCCCAACGAGGCTGTGCTGGAGAATCGATACAGTCGGAAGATTGGAGTTTGAAAGAGAGAAATGATTTGAGAGTGTGGAAAGCTCCATAAAAGAAATAAACAAAACGATTAAGAAAAGACCTAAAAATTACGAATTAAACAAAAAAAAACGGAGCACGAAGCCCAAACAAAGTCAAAAACTAAAATCTGCAAATGAACCAAAGAAATTTTTGCTTCTAAACTACTCTAGGGGACTAATAACGAAGAATGAAAAAGACTAGACTGAAAACGGAGGTCGTTTGACCCAAAAACGAGTCAAGACAAAAACCGCACCCGAGCCCCGTTCTTTGAAAATCAAAAAGTTACAAAAATGACCCTACGAAAATTTTTGTATTTTTCCTACGTACTATATGACTAAAGAAAATTTTCTAAAAAAGAAAAATATTTTTTTGATAATTTTTGAATTTTTTATGAATATTTTAAACTTTTAACTAAATTAAATTATAAAAAATACTAAACTACTTTTAAAAATTCTGAAAAATTTACCTAAAATACTAGACACTAAATACTACCTACGAAAAATAAGAAACCAAAATTTGGCTTATAAATAAGCCCGAAAATAAGCTGAAACAGCTTATAGCTTATAAGGGGCCAAAAGTGGTTAAATATTAAACCACTTGGGACTCTAACAGAGAAGTCCCAAGGGCGCAGCGGTAAGACTTGTATGAAAAGGGAGGTGTATCGAGGGTAGAGGCCCGGGTTCGAGTCTTGCTCACCCGGGTCACCCCTTGTCTCCTCTCTTTTTTTTTCAAAAACTTTTTGAACCAAACTTGTTAAGCTCCTTGAGCTTAACAATTTTTAAAACTACAACTTTTTGTAAAAGCTTATAAATAAGCTTAAAAAGAGCTTTTTAAATCGGACAGAAGCTTAAAGTTAGCTTAAGGCTAAAAATGGCTTTTTCTCTTTGACTTTTTGGACACTTAAGCTAGAACTTGCACTAAAAAGCTAAAAGAATTGTCTAACCTATCTTAAATAAGCACTAGTAACTAAAATCTATAACTAAATAAGCTAAAAAAAGGGCTTAAACTAAACAGACACTTAACTAAGCTTAAAGGCAAAAGGTGGCTATCTTTTTAACTGTTAACATAAAATAAGCTAAGAAAATGGGAAAATAAGCTCACACAGCTTATCATTCAAAGGATATGAATAACTAGGAGCATAAATAGACTAATG
The DNA here is from genome assembly GCA_026074375.1 of Tanacetum coccineum. Lineage (NCBI taxonomy): Eukaryota > Viridiplantae > Streptophyta > Magnoliopsida > Asterales > Asteraceae > Tanacetum > Tanacetum coccineum. Next base: position 22,594 of record BQNB010099534.1, on the reverse strand, counting down.
AGATAAGCTCAATAAGCTAGAAGTAGCTTAAGCACCACAGCAGTACTAACTTAAGAGTTAGTACTGTTGGTTATGGATTTGGGCTTAAAAACCTCAATAAGCAAAGGAAAAGGGCAATAAGCTATCTAAGGCAACTAACACACCTAATAAGCAAGTAAGAGACTGAATTCAACAACTAATAAGCTCCTAATAAGCTAGAAAGAAAATAAGCAATTCCTATACTATGCTAAGCAAAAACAGTTAAAGTCCTACTTTGAGCTTAAAAATAAGCTATCAAAAGGGCTTCTTGAAGTCTGAAACTAAGGGGGCTTATCAAAGAGCTTATGGGCTTTTTAGAAAAGCCAAAAACTCATGCTGAGGTTCACAAATAAGCTAGAAAAGTGAGCTCAAAAACAACCCCTTAGCACCAGGGGAAATGGACTAAAGAAGGGAAGCTAATTTGACAGCTTACAATAAGCTGTCAAATAAGCTCAAAATTAAAAATTAAGCTAAGACAGATTGAAAAGGGCTCAAGGTGAGCTTATGCTCAAAATTTCATTTGCTAAAAGCTAACTAAACCTGCTAATTTTTGGAGATGGAAAAAGGGCTTTTTCCTTTAAAAAATGACAATTAACACTTGGCAGTTTTGACTCAAAAAGTCAAATGACTCAAAGTATTTTTGACAGCTTGTTTAGAAACTCAAATAACACAACTTTAGAAACTAAAGCTCAAGTTTACAAGAGCTTATCCAAATAAGCTCTTGTAGACTCAAAAAATCAACAGACCTCAAGAAATACTTGTAAAAACTTGAAAAACAGTTTTGGACTAAAAAAACTTTGGAAAAACAGACTTAAATAAGCTTAAACACTTAAGCTAAAGCTAACCATGTAACCCCAACCCATACAAATCCTGTTTTAACCCGTTTTCATACTTAACCCAAACACACCTTTATATTTTAAAAATGATTTTAAAACATATAAGAACTGTTTTAAGCTTAAAATTTTTAAAGACTACTAATTATCATGCAATATTAAGAAATAAAAATATGAAAAGCAAAACAAATAAGTACTTTTAAAGGATAATAAGCTAATGACATAAATAAGCTATATTAGGCAGATTCTAAGCAAATTGCATGAAAATGAAATGAAAGCAACTAAAAGGCATACTTAAGCATAAATGAACACAAATAAGCACAAAAGACATAGATAAGCTGACAATAAGCTAATAAGTAATGCTACAGTAACCATAAGATAAAATTTAAAAGGAAATGTACCTTAAATCCTTGCTCAAAACAGGATTGTTAGCACCTAATAAGCTCTAAACCTACCCAAAGCTTATGAATAAGCTTAAACTAAGCAAACCCAATGAGCCTTCCCATATTGCTCATTCATCCACACTTGATCAAACAGTAACCCGTTTCTTTCCTTCTTTTAAATTTTCCTTAAATTTTTGTATAAGAGTTTAAAAACAGATCATAAATGGCTTATATTGAGAGCTTATATGAGTTTAAAGAAGTACAAATACTTAGAACAATACTTGAAAGACAAACTGAATTTTTATAAAAAGAAAGAGTACAAGTACATTGAAGTTTAAAAACTGAACTTAAAGAAATTTTACACTAAAATAAACTAACTCTTACTAAAAACTACTACTCGTGCCACAATGGCTTACAAAGTCTTAAATAGCTAAAACGAGCTAGGGCTTCTCTCCCTTGTCTTCACTCTTGGTGTGTTTCTTTGTAGACACATTTGAGCCTTCTTGTGCTTGTTGTGAGTGTGTAGAAAACACAAACAATTCCTAGCCCTTGGATTGCCTTTGTGCCCAAGTCTTAAATCCAAACCCTCGATCGAATTGGTGGGAATTTGGATTGCCAACATGGCATACCCATGTGGGGGGTGGGGTTAAGGATTGTGAAGGTTTTGGAGGGATGTGGGAGGTCAACGAGGTATGAAAATGACAGGATGTGGGGTTGGGTGATTTGGCGGGAAAGGTATGAAGAAGATATACAGTGTTTAAACTTTGGGGTGAAGGTTTGGGCTTTTGACAGGATTCGTCCCTCAAAGTTATATATGTGTTTGCGAGTTAAGTCCAAGTGGGTTATAGAAGTTTGGGGTGTTGGCAGAAACACCCCCCAAGGGTTATATATGCAATTGCACCCATGGTCCTTGTTAGATGTAACTTTGGCTATTTGGCAGACTTAACCCTTGTGGTTAAGTCTTTGGGCATTTGGCAGTTTTGATCACTTTCCTATTGACTTTTTGACTTGGTTGACTTTTTGGCTTTGATTTGGCTTCGTCTTTTCACACTATTCCATTCCGTGCCCAGTTTTGTCGTTTTTGGCTTTGTTTTTCGTCCTTTTGTGAATATCCGTTTCCTGCATAACACAAATACAAAACAAACATATCTTTGACAGTTTTTGTCTGTTTTTGGTCATTTAAGTCTGTTTTTATTGGATAAAGGTATGTGTAATTAAGCACATACCAGTTTATTCAAAACCCCTTTCCCCTTCAGTGATCCCAGTTGGTGTGATTCTTTTTTTACACGTTTTCTCAAATTCGAAAAAAAGTTGTCTAAGTGTAAAAATGTTAATTTTCACTTAACTTTTGGTTGGAAGAACTCTGGGGATAAGCGTTGCAGGTGTATTTGGTGGATACACAGTCAACGCTTTGATTGGTCTGGTGTTCTGCTCTTTGAGAGCTTCAGTTTTCATCTTAACAATATCTTGAGACCAAAATATTTGTTCCGGAGTTAGTTATTTCTGTGCTGTGAAGGTCGCTAAAAAATTATCATTCGAGTAATTAGGTTGTGTGATATTGACCTTATTATCCACACATTCATTAGCTTTCATTTTATCATGCATTTTCTTCCTAGAAAGTTTAGTAAGTTCTAGGGTCTCCTCCCCATCACGTACTATGGTTCGGTGCATGATTGGGTGTGGACATTTACATGACCCATATACAGGAGGCTGAACTTGCCATGCCTCGATGTAGACATAGGGGGTTCTTTTAGCAATATCTACCTTATTCACTTCATATAATAAGACCAGGTTTTACACATCATGTGAACTGTTTTGGGGGAAAAAAATAGAATGGCCTTGTTTGAATATTTTATCTTGACCTTATCTTTTTAAAGCTTTAAGTCCAAAAAATTCTTCATAGTACTTGTTTTCTTTCTGTTTTAAAATTCCTTTTTTCAAAAGATGTAACTTCATTCTACATTACTTGTTATGTTTGGATGGTAGAGGCAAGTTGCAATTTTACAGAATGAAGTTCCTTTTTCAAATTCTCTTCCTTAATATTACGGTCACAAATAACTATTCTTAGTTGCTCATCAATCTTTTGTTCTCTTTCTGTTAATTCAAACTTGGCACGTCTTTCATACAGTTCAACTTGTTCCTTATATGTGGCAAGTTCAGCATTTAACAAATTATTAACTACTGTATTCCGGGGTGTATGAGAGACAGATAGGACATCAGATTCATGCACATCATTATCTATCATCACATATGCATCATTTGGAACCATAGATGCATTATTTTGTACAACCGGCACAGCGTTGTCCTTTACATACTGATCATAAGGAGTCATATTACTATCACTCGTATAATCGGCATGTGAGTCAACAACGTGGTTTGGTTGTACATCGTCGTGCATCTCGTGTTCTTCATGATGATCACAAATAGCATCTTGATAGTGATCATGGTCATGTACCTCAGATAAGACGTCTGAATCATAAGACGGACCGGCTCTTCATCATGAAATGGATTGCAGATGACAGATTAGCCATGACTAGTTTGTGTCGTAGGCGCCTCATCAGATTCAGAATCATACGCATCACAGTCATCAGCTTGAAACACATTATCCACATTGAGAGCTAAGTCTTGAACCGGTTGCTCATCCACATCTTCATCAATAGCATTGTCCTGTCCACCAGCTAGGAACAATAACTGCTCTTCATCCAAGACTACCCCATTCTCTTGAGCTTGCATTAGCAACATCTTGTCTTTGAAGTATTCGGAGTTCTGTGGATGCTTGGGTTGAGTATAGTTCCTTGCTATGTGGCCTACCCCATTGCAGTTGTAGCACTTAACCTGCCATCCTAGCTTGACGGTATTATCATTCTCCACTTGTTATGTGTGCTCCCCCATAAAAACTACGGCACTGCAACCCCATGCATTCATACCTGTCCTCTATTCTGTCAACCCTAAACATTCTGAACAACAACCCTGCCGTCTTGTATTGTAGCTTGATTCATTGGATTTGATGAGGTTCTGAGTTGATTATTTGTTTGAGGAAGGAATGTTTTGTATGACTGGGTGAGTAAGGCAAGTGTGTTGGTTAGGTTCTCGATTAGGTTGTCAGTTGGAGAAAGTCCTAAATCAGATTGTGAGGTATCAGCAGAATATGGTTGATGATATGTGGTCGGTGGATTTTTTGATGAATGGAGAATGATAAATGTTGAGGTGTGAAACATTCTGACAATCAAGGCATGAGGATCAACTGTCTGTGATGTGAGAGTTCCAATCATCATCTGTATTCTCGTTGGCATGTTGGGCCTCGGTGTGCTTCAAGTAAGCATATAGTTGACAAGTTTGAATCTTCAAGCCTTTTGTTAAGGTTCAAAGCGTGTTAACAAATCTACCGCATTCAGGCAGCATGTTATTCACAAACTTTGAGTTCAACTATATTTTTGACATTGTCATCTTGATGTTCCGCATGTCATTAATGAGCTTGGTAAACCGGACATAGTAGTCGTGAATGGTTTCGCCTTTGTTCTGACAAAAGTGTTCAAAATCATCATACAGTTGTGATTCATGGTCTTCCTTTGTTAATTCTGATCCTTCCAAAAGCATCTTCACATTGTCCCATATGTCCTTTGCATCAGTGTAATGATTAATAAGTGAATAGATATCTTTTGGTAAACCTTCTAAACCATTAAAGTATGATGTTTGTTGCTCGAATGTCTGCATTGTATCTATCCTTCTCATCCTGTGATAGATCTGAATAAACTCGAGGTCGTTCAGGACCCAGATTGAGTGACCTTAAGGTTCTTCAGCAAACAATTATCGCGGTTGTCCCCTTCTGAAATGGTCCTTCATCATTGATCTTAAAATGTTTAATTCCCACTTCTCCCTTACCCCGACAGTATAATCGAATACGTTGTTGCCATGACGCAAAGTCAGCCTTATCAAGCATAGGTGGTCGGGTATCGGAACCGGCACATTGGATGTCCTCTGAAAGATTAGGCATAGTGATTACTTGTGATATGATTAAGTTGATCAATCAATGATTAGTGATTATATATTAAAAGTGATGGATTGTGTTTATGGATTAGGTGATATGTCTGTTTGAATTAATGTTTGATAATGAAATTAGGCAAAAAGCAAGTTTAAAAAAGCAGTGAAGTTTTGTCAAATGGCAGTGAAGTTTTAGTCAAAAGGAAGTGAAGAATATGATGTCAAAACGCAATGAAGATTGTCAAAAGCAATGAAGAATCTGAGTAAAAACGCAATTGAAGAATCTGAGTCATAACCTATGAGAATCTTGAGATTTGATCAAAAACGCAATGAAAATCTTGAGGACTTGATCAAAACGGCAACGTTGAGCTTTGATCAAAACGCAACCATTTAAAAAATTTAGGCAGAGTCTCCCTTAGTCAAATCGCAACCCAAATATCTTCAAAACGCAACCTGCAGTCAAAACGCAACCTCTAGGTCAAAACGCAACGACCAAAACGCAACCTCTAAAAAGATAAAACGCAGTACAAAAGTACTATACAAAATGACAAAATGCAATGTACTTTCTTCACCAAAACGCAACAAAGAATGTCTCAGAAGGTCAAAACGCAACGAAGAAAAAATGAACTTTTTCACCTAAAAACACCTATAAAAATCACCTTTTGAACGTCTTTTTCACTGGTGTCTTTTGCACAACTTGGTCCTAGAAGGTTATAACAACATATAAAAAACACTTACTTTAACATCACAAACATAAGGAATCAAAGAGTGTCAGATAGGACCATAAACCTTCAAAAACAAAACTTTTGATCTAAAACTATACCAAGGGTAAAAGCTTACACCAATCTAGCTACTCTCCCATGGGCCTCTAATACCAATTATAGTATACTTGATAATCATAAAACACAAGCAGAATGGATTGGCGTTGGCAAATTATCTAGAGAGAGGAAAGTGAGGTTTTAGTGACAATGAAAAACCTTTGCAATAAATAAACATAACCCTTCCCATGGCTGGGAAAGGGGTTTTTATATACATGGAGTGTTTATTCCCCAATGGGCTTGAGTATGGGCTTTAAGTGAGATAAAGGCCACCGCCGACCTAATACTAATAGTCATACGCTTACAAATTAGACAAAGAGCTTATGTTATTCTAGATTATACTCGGGGTGACCGAGTCTTTTTCATAATCCTAACAAACCAAGGACTCATTTCTTTAATGTATTAACCAAGACTTTCCTTAAGACCCTTAATATGTATTTGACTAGTATTAGGACTATATAATGCCTTAGAAAATGGAAGCAACACACACATATGCATTTCCAAAGTGTAAACAACACAAAAACTCTCTCTTTTCTTTCTAATTAACCCCACGTATACACCACAAACACATACAAAATCCATACAAAATTTACCTACAACATTTACACACATTCTTACATCATATCTAAGGTAACCTAAGGTGTTTAGAAGGTTTGGTTTAAGGTTTACAAGTGTTAAAGCAACAAGGTTTAAGATTAGGGTTTTGCTTGGATTTAGGGTTTTCAAGTGTTGTAAGCTTGGGTTAAGTAGCTAAACAAGGGTTTAGGTCATATTGTTCATCATCCCACTTCATATTAAGGTTACCTAAAAACCTTAATCTTTTTACATTCATGATTTTATGTGTATACAGTGGCTATGTAGTTAATCACCATCTAGGAAACTTATCTACATGAAAAATGGATTTTTACACTTGGTTATGATTTTGTACACTTCTACATATGTTATATTATTGTTAAAAACATGTTATAAGGGAAGTATAAGTAATATACAAGTGTGGTTTTGCATAAAAAGTATATATAAGCAAGTTATCTAAAAAGTATACTTATGAAAGTTCATGGATAAATAAGTATGTACACATTTGGATCTTGTGATTCTTGGACAATATTTTAACAAACATGGACTAGAGACCCTAAGTATGTAGGACATGTGATATTAAGTGTTGTAATGGACTTGTAACAAGGTTACTAAACTAGAAAGTTACAAAATCAAGTTTAAAACATATTTTTAGCAAAAAACCCTAAAGGGTCTGATCAAATTCGATTTTTAACCCATTTATTTTATGCTTTTATAAATTACTACATCTCATGAGGATTCCAAGCATATAAGGACCTTAAAAATCCGCTTTATAACAAAGAAGATACGGCATATACAAGTTACGCGATAATAAACGGGTTTATAAAAGAAATTTTATAAAAACAAGTTACAAAATACTTCTGACATATAAGGTTTGTTATTTTTCTCAGATAATACATATTTTTAAGATTCGAAAACATTAAGAATCATAATTTTTTGATCAATAACGAAGGAGTTATGAATTTCGCAAGGTTTTCGGTTAATTAAAATTATAAAAATAATTTATTAAACTTTGAACAGTAAAAATTCACTATTATAGCAGATACATATTTTGATAAAAATGGTTATATTTTGATTGACATTTGTAATTACGAAGTACTAGTGCTCGAAAAGAATCTCTAAAATCGGAGCCTACATAAAACAGATAAATATACGACCAATTAAGGGTTTACGAGAATAATTTTATAAAAGTCCATGAAGAGTAAAAGTTATTGTTCATCAAAGGACTCAAAGTATAAAAATGCCATATTTTGATACATCGTCTTAATACGAAAGCTTGTGGGACGTAAAAAAAAGCGTGCAATAAGGTGGCTTAATTTTTTTTTTTTTAAAACGGATGAAAGTTACGTCGGTTTTTCTATATAATATTTATAAACCGTTTTTCACTTATAAATATGATTTCACAAATGCAATTAGATGGTGATGTAGCTATATAGAATTATATATGGTAGTAGTTAATCAAAATGCTTAGTGCTTACACGACCTATATTTAATTAGGTTGCATCTGGCGTTTATCTAACGCATTTTCTGTGATATACTTGATATTCGTTTACACAAGGTGAGTTCATAGCCCCATGTTTTACAATTACAATGATTTACAAGTTTTGGGGTGAGAATACAATATGCTGTTTTTGACTATTGGAAGCAAGGGCATTTTTATATTATGATTACTGTGTTTTGACTACAGTAACAATACCCAATGAGCCCATTATCACTGAGCTGGTTAATTATGGATTGTAAGCGTGATTTATTTAAAAAAAAAATTAGATCTATTTGGGGGGTGACGCCCCCGTTAGGAGTAAGTGACTAGCTATCACCAGGACTTTCATGAAGTATACCTTGTCGGATTTGGGATGTTCTAGGTTGAACTTCATCATGGGAATTGTAGGCATTTTTTTATTGCAATTTTTTTTTATGTCGGAGCTTCAGTTTATCATGAGCTTAGAAAAACAGAATGACATTGTTGTGAGTGTTTGGCATTTGTTGCATTATTCAAGGGGAAATCTTGTGGTCCATTGATTTTTATATTTTACCCATTACCTATGGAATTCACCAACATTATTGTTGACGTTTTAAAGCAATGTTTTTCAGGAGGTCAATAAGGCACGAGGTGCAAAGGGATACATTGGTGTTTATTTTGGATGTCACATGCATTAAAGATTTGGTTGCATTACGTTTTGTATAATGGTTATGAACTAGAATCTTTGTATTTGAACAAGTAAACAAGTAAGCTTCGGGCTTTTGTATCAAACAGTTTGTTAAATCCAATGTATCAGTTTTAAATGACTTTTTACGGTCGTTCTTATATATATCTTGTGCTATTGATCTATGAAGTATCACCCTCAACCCATATTCCGCTGCCACCTAATTTGGGGGTGTTACAGGTTTCCTTCATCATCACTGCTTAAAAGAAAAGGGTCAAAATCAGGTTGCATTGTAATAGTGCCATCCCCAAAGTTTGTGATTGCATTGGCAGAGCGCAAGAATGATCTTTCGAGAATTAAACTTGGTTCGAATTCGTCCTCCTCAGGATTTATGATGAATTGAACAAAGTAAATTTCCCCTCGTAGTGACACCATCAATTCCTTCTTAACCAACTTCTTTCCCTTTCTAACTTCATACTCAAGATAAAGTTTAACTGCGTAGTTGTTCGAGATTAAGTTATCGTTCTTTTCCAAATTGATCTCTCCATCAGGTGCATATAAACCATTCACAAAACATTATGTATCAATCATTATCTTCCTCAGTGTCCATTTTGTGAAAGACCTAAGCTTTAGATTTTTTCTTTCATCCACTTCCTGCTGTATCTTTGTATTCAAGTAAATCCCAATCTCCGGACCCTTCGTTTCGGTCACTTAGTATTTAAATTATGTCCTTTCCAAGGCAATCTTTCCCATACTCGAGTCTTATTTCTTTTAAAAACAATACAATATCAAAGAAAAACATTTAGTGGGTTAGTTTATAACATATATAAGAAACTTCCTACACTTACATAATATTAACAAGCACATAGCAATCTTTATTTCAAACATTCCTTTTGCAAAATATGTGTTTTGGGCATTCTGATTTGGTTCAGAGAAAAAAGTGCGGCGATTTTTGGATAAAGTGCGGCGCACTTTTTGAAAAACCAATAATCCTTCGTTATTTTCCAGAAAAACCGGTGCACTTAGATATAAGTGCGGCGCACTTCTGGAAATTTCATTTCTAGCTTTTGCTGATTTCTTAATTTGCATAATTTTACCAAAAAAAATTAATATAGCTTTTATGAATGTTTTCAAGAGGCTTTTAACAAATAAGGGACATAAGCAATTATGTAGACAAATAACCAAATAAGCTAATAAGAAAATATTTCTTGTTTTTCTCATTTTTAAACATAAATTATATATAGGTTTAACAATTATCAATATTGGAAATATATTCCTCTTTTAAAAAGTTAAAGTACAGATTATGGGGTTTTTGGGTTTTTGGTCGAGTTACTTTAAATTTCAACTTCTTTTCTCAATTAAAAGGCAAAGTGCGGCGTACTTTGGGATATGTAGCAGCGCATTCATGAAGCATAAGAGTAATGTAAAGTAGTTAGAGGTAGTAACAATAAAATGGTTTCCGTTTGCCAGAAAACGGTATGGCAATTTTTAAAAATTTGAGTTTGTAATATTAAAAAATGACTATAAAAAAATATTTTCAATCCCTGGCATCGGCGCCAAAAATTTTGATGTGTTTCAAAAGCTTTAAATTTATAAGACTAAAAATACCGGACAATTATATAGAAACACATGTGTAAAAGTATAACCCTCATTTATAATATAGTGTTGTTGGTAAGTTAGGTCGTTCCACATGAGATTGTCAATTCTAAGATAAAAAGGTGATAATATTAAGGATAAAAGGGAATTATCTTTTAGGATTGTCAAGTGGTTCTAAAGGATAATGGTCTAATTCAATGATTTAAAGGACATGTTTGGTTAAGGAACGATAGATATTATGGATAAACTTGAATGATTCACGAATGAAGTTTTTAATCAATTTAGATGTTTAGTAGCTTAAAAAGATTATCTATTATTCATTATGTAAAAACCCTTTCCGGGGGCCTTTATCTATTTATTATGAAATGATTTAGGTGTGATTCGTGGTTTGACAACTGGTAGAATATGCTTGCTAAACTAAGTTCGTTTAGACAATTGGTAGTTCAGCATTTAAACACTTTGTTCTTAGGTTTTAATTTTTGTCTACAGACTTAGCTAATCCTCACAAGGCAATAACCCCAATCGGACTTAAGTCAGTCTCTCGATTATGGCACAGACAACTTGGAAGGAAATCAGCCACTTTACCGGGTCTTTAGACCTATATCGAGATAAGTAGTGTACTAAATGAAATTTAGATAATCTAAGTCCAAAAACATCAAACTCATATTATTCACATTAAAAGTTCATTCAAAGAGTCAAGTTTGATCCATATAATATCCATATAGCTCCTAACCAAACATGTTTATCTACTCAACATTCATAATAGCAACACATATAACAATTATGATAAATTCAAAACTCATATTATAAAAGGATGAAAACATGTTTCTTTACCAAGTTTCAAGAGTAAAGGATCCAAACTAACAATTCCTTCTAGAACAGAGATACAACTTGATAGCTAACACCTCCAAGTTCTAGATTTAAGAAACTTCACTTGCTCTTCTTCCCGGAAAAGGGTGAAGATGAAGGTTTAACCTTTAAATCTTCCTAAGAACTTAAAACAACTTCTTGGAGAATGATTTAGGGAGTGTATGAACTGATTGTTGGTGTTGTAGATGTGTGTATTGCTTCCAAAACCGTGCTCCTATTTATAGTGATGATTGGGCAGTTCAAGAGTTGCATCATTGATGATTATTTAGTAACTGACGCAGGAAAACGAAAGTACGCGACACTGGCATAAAAGTGTTGCCGCACATCCTAATAAGTGTGTAGAAACTAATTTCAACAAAGATGAACTAGTAGGAGGAAAGTTATGAGAGAGAAAGTAAAAGGAAAATAAGATGGTTGATTTAACTATGTGAAAATTACAAAGAGAACCAACACCCTCTCCATGTGTGGAGAGGGTATTTATACTTACATGAGGTGGACATGGGCCATGGTTACATGGGCTTTCCATAGACCTTGGACTAGTTACCTATGTAAGTTTCCAAATATTACTTGACGAGCTATCTTCCGATATCTATGAAGTGACCGAGACTTTTCTAGGAATTTTGTATTCCTAACAATCTCCCCCTAAGGGAGGTCACTTCATGTTACAAAAACTTAAACCTATCATACTATGAAGGTCTTCATTCTTGTGCTCGCAGACTTCTTTCTTTTTCTTGTCTTATGAATATGATGTAGTGATATTTGACTTTAGGCTTGAGCTTGTTCCTTTATCTTTAACTTGTATGTGAGAATGTGATCTTGAGCATTTTGAGATCATCAACCAAGCATAATCTCTTCGCCATCTTAATGAACTTTGCCATCTTGAAACTTGTGACTTTGGACCGACTTGCTCATACCTTTCTTGATTTGTTGACTTGAAAAACATTAATGTTGCATCTTTCTTGAAATTCTTTATCTTTAACACTTCGTCACTTCGAGAAAGACGTTCGGTATCAGAGTGATAGAAACTTCTTTGAAATTCTTTAACTTTAATACTTTGTCACTTCAAGAAAGACGTGCGGTATCAGAGTAGCGGAAGTCTTAAAACATGTACTTAAGCTTTCATTATATCTTTATGTTTTGTCGGTCGGGTATGAGCATGTGGTTATGAATCTTGTGAGCCAGCTGGAATCAGGTACCTTTACCATCATCTTTAAGTATCCTACATTAAAACAGTTAGCAATAAAGCAGGGGGACGAATGTGGCTTTGTCATTCGCCCATGTTTGGTTAGAGTAAACTTTGAATCTGTGAGGATCGACCTATGATTAGGTAGATTCAATTTAAGAAGAATCTCCTTGACAATATTTCCCGCTGTGATGTTTACGAAATCTTTCTAAACACTATGTATAGATCATCCAACTCAGCATGTTCTCATGTACCTGAAACGTCTCAAAGCTAGAAACATCACGATAAGAGTGAACAAGTGAGTTACTGTTACTCAACGATTGTAAATTTAGAAAAAAATTGATTTGAAAATCACTCGACATGTCACTTGCTAAAGTGGTTTTGTGACACATCAAGAATGTTGATCATTTCAAGAATTAATCATCAATCGTCAATTCATAACCTGGAACAAGTTTGATTCTTAAAGAATCGCACCATCGTTTCTTTCCAGTTGTCAAAAGTTAGATTCGTGGAGAATCGCACAAGTCACCTACCATGAGCTTGTTTGATGTTGGCTCAAGCAGGATTTACATCTTCATTGTGAATAACATATAGTATCAGTAAGATTTGTTCTGGCAAAATCAACAAGGATAATAAATGCGTCTTTTAGGCTCTTTATATTTTCTTGTTATTCACATTGTGTGCGATAGCAAGCATAATTTTGACACGTGTCCTAATGAGATTTAAGGATGATCTCTTTTAGCTCTAGACTCAATAGTGCACTTTTGATTTAGTGATCGAAGGCGGGATTCAGCTGCCTCCTTTTCTATTACCAACTAACTCGGTGAGTGAAGGAAAGTTGTAGGAAATGTGTGGTATTCTCCATAAGAAAGAAACAAGAGTCTGTTGAGAGACCTTGAGTGGCTGGGGAGGGTTGAGCTTAGCGTCACTGGGTCCATGACTGTCTTTAATGTCGGACAACAACTTCGTGTTTCTGACAGATTATGTATTGACCCGGTTTCTGCCTAAGTGTATGGAGGGCTTCTTTCTTTACACCCTTTATCCTTACATTTCTTTTTCATTCTTCAACCCCTTCAATGCTTACCGAGACTTCATAACTAACACCTTGTTGGGTTTGTTCCAGTGTTAGCTCCATCTCAGTCAGCATTATTCCCTTTTCTCACTTTTTCTCCTTTTATCATACCTAAGGACTTCTACACTACCCAGTGGATATCCCTGGGTAGATCCCTATGGTTCTGGCTGGATCATGGGATTTGAATACCTATACCTAACCACCTTATAACTCCATAAAATTAAGTACATGGTCAGTCTTTTTGGGTATTCCATCACAATCACAAACCAAAATCATTGAAAAACTTCATTCAAAGTGTTTGATATAAATATCAAAAGGTTTACACTTTGAATGTTTTTAATCATCACTAAAAGCTCCCCCTTAACATGTGCATCGTAATCGTAGTACATGCTAAGTGTGGAGTGCATTGAGTCCATTTTATTTGATCACATCTTTCAATACAAGTTAGATCCAGTTTAATCACATTTTCTCCCCTTATCCAAAATGTTAATCCCTTGATATTTTGGATATCAATTGATTAAACTTTCAGGGACAAAATGTTACACACACTCTATAAGGAACATTTTAATGCTCCTCCTCAATTTATGAGGGTATATAAGATAGTGTTGAGTACAATAATTTGAAATTTTTGAATTTACTAAGAAATTCTTGAAAATTTTGTACTCGAGCACTCCTTATTATCACCATAAGTCTACACTACATATTAATATATTCACAAGTTATATTATTTACAAGATTTGACCTGAATGATAAGGACATCATATGATAGAATCATATGGTCCTTTGTAGTAGCCGAAGGTCTCCTCTGTAAGGTCTTCCACCAACAAACTTTTCAAGACTTCGCATCAACCTCCTGTCTTTGAGTTTCTTGTCAATGGCTTTAATCATCACCCGGGCTCTCTGCTTGTCTTGTTTGGTCCATTTTCTCTTCGGCAAATACTCCATTTGAATCCCAGTAGCAATATCATTGAGAGAGGTGCGAACATGGTTGAGTGTGCCGTCGCTGAACTTGTGAAGTTCATCGGTGCGCATCAAACGATTTATGTCCATGTCATCTTGATAGATAATGCCTTGGATATCACGGTAAGCAGTGTATGGAGTCATTTTTCTGAGATCTGTCCGGTATGTGTCAGGTTTGGTGAGGTTTATCTTCTTCTGATAACTTTCAACTGCCAGTTGTAAGTCCTCCATACGTTCTTGAATGACAATTCGTCTCGTGTACATTCGTAACGCCACATTAAGTGCAAACCGTTCATCCACATTGAGGTTGGTCAACTTACCTTGAAACAAGTAGAGTATCATATACTTCTATTATCATCTCGCTGAACTCTTTAAAGTCGCCTTCTCGGGGGGGGGGAAACTTGTAGTGGCTGTATCATCTTTCTTCGAAACTTGCGATCTCTACCAAATGTTTGTAACCAAAGAATTCCATGATCTTTAGACTTGTAACAGCAATAATCCTGTGTTTTGAATATACGTCTTTCGAAGTTTCCATGTTGGTAGCATATCCATAGAATCTTTGACGTTTTGGTCCCTAGTGATATGTTCTCTAGTAGGCGTGTTTGTCGTAGACGACTTGTGCCTCACTCCATGTACTTCTAGGAATCTTGTCTTCAATCCATTTAATATGATCGTAATCAGCAGCCTTTGTCTTGGTAATTGAAGTTGTGTATTTGCAACTTGAGATCATTGTTTATGAAGTGATCATATGTTTATGAAGTGATCATATGGGATGATTAGCTTCCTCCTTTTAGATATTCGAGATCATTGTTTATGAAGTGATCATATGGGATGATTAGACGGAGAGACCACATTGTGTATCCTGAATTAAAGGAATGTGGTTGCTAGATCATGGGGATACAGTCTTCCTTCAGGATTATGCCAATCTAACTGATCATTGGTAGCTTTGAATACTTCTTCCAGATGGTATTCTAAATGCACAACACTCTTGCACGTGCCTTTAATGAGATCATATGTTGGACGGATCAACAAATCTTGAGTTAGATGTTGAATGTTGAGCCGATTCATTATAAAAGCAGAGAAATTGATAGGAGTAGCCAGAAACTCATTAAATGAGGATGTTATGCCTGAAGCTTGTGCCAACTTAGTCATCCACTGTTGAGGAGGTTGGTCGTTAACCGTCTTTGTTTGGTTCCATTCTCGATCAGGAGTTTGAGAGCCAGATGGATTCCACAATCATTCATCAACATCTGTTGCCTCTCTGACAGGAGATACATCATCATTTCCTGTATCGAACTTTTGATGACATGGTTCTTTCAGATCATCAACCCTTGGATCATGCTCATTCTTGAAAACAGGAATTTCTAATGATTTTGGTGGAGATCTGGTCAATACCTTTTGAAGAACCTGTAGGACCTTTGACTCTTTCGGAGTGCTTCTTTTGAGGAGATCTTCCTCGCCTGATCTTTGTCAATTCGACCCTCAGTTTGATCAGCGAGGGTTCTTCATCTTTTGTCTTGATTATTCAGTCCTCGCTTTAGAATCATTAACCTCACCTTATGAGGAAGAGAGGTCTTTATCAATGATTAATATGCTTTCGAGTTAACGCTTTATTAGATTCTTCTAACATCGGATCTGTTTCTACTCAATTGATTTATTTTCCTCCATTTTATCAATGAGAATCTTCTTTAACTCGAATTCTGAGAGAGAAGTTGCTACTGCGTAAGACGTCTGAGGTTGATTGGTTGATCTAACCAACACACTTCACTCCAGAGTTTCTGGTAAATATTTCTCAACTTTTTGTCTTAATCTTGGAGGTTTTGAGCTTTGACCTTGATCCATTAATTATTCTTTTCACGTTGGAGTCAGTAGTTAAGAAGTCTTGATTCTTCTGCCTGAGCTTCTTCTCTTAGTTGTCTGATTTCAAACTGACTCAGCCACATCTACCTATCTTTTAACTCTAGTCTCAAGGTATTTGTAACAATGCCTGGAATTGATGGATAAGCTTCAGCAAAATTGATAGTTTGTTTGAGTTAAGACAGGTCAGACTCTAATTAGGATTCCTGCGTTCAAGCCGAATAGGGAGCAAAGTTTGGTTATCTCTGCATCGTTTTTGTTGGAACTGGTTGTTGTGGAATCATGTGTTATTGTTAAGGTTGGTGTTTGGAATGGTGTTTGAGGGGATCGATAGTGGCAGAGGAAGGTGTGACGGAAACTGCTGCATTTGGATTTAAAATAGAGTCAATACCTGTATCCGAAGAGGGATTAATGAATTTAGCCACCAAATCTGATGAAACAGAGGATCTTTGTTGTTGCACTACTGGAGGTTCAGTAGTTAGAGTCACGTGAGCTTCTTCCATTTCTTGATTACTTTGAGCATCCGTTATTTCAGCATCTTGTCTATCCAAGTTAAGATTTAAGTCTCTGTACAGTTCCCCATTTTCTTCATCTTCTTGATCCTCTCCCATAATATCATCATCCTCTTGATTTTCATCTTCCTCTATGAGTTCATAATCAAGTGGTGTTGAAACTTTCTGATCAAAGGTCACGTCATCATCATCATCATCATCATCATCTGCTTTTTCTTCTTCTTTTTCTTTTTCTTGATCATCTGCTATGTATGTTGACAAGTTTGGGTGTGAACCAAAATCATATCCTTCATCATCTGATTAGTTATTTTGGCTGTCATTCTCTTGATCATCACTCTTGATCATCATTTTCTTCATTGTTGCATCATCACTATCATGCTCTCATCTTCTTCCTCATTATTTATGTTCATCGTTATCATTTTCTTTATTCCTCTCCTTGACGGGGATCTGTCCAGGATTCTTCTTCCTCTTTGATCTGTATTCGTGTAACTTCGGGAACCTCTGGTTTGTCACCAAGCTCCTTCATTTTTCCAGATCCTATTTGTTGTTGCTATCAGGAACCTTTGGCCTGTAGTCAAATCCATACACTAAGCAAACTTGCCATGTGAGAGTGAATTCTGTCAAGCTTCGTTTGGTTGCCAACTTCATTTGTTCTGCTTCAGATAATGCAACTTCAGATAGCACTGTTAAACCTTTTGACTTTGTTGTAGAAGGCTTATCTCCCTTAGCTGAAGTCTTGATTCTTTTACCTTTGGAAGCTTGAGAAGGCTTTGTCTTGGGAGATGATTCAGAGTCAGTCTTTTTCTTTATAGCTTTTGACTTAGGAGCCTTTTCACCAGTAGCATAAGCACGGTAAGTCTTGAAAGCTTCGGACTCCAACATGGCTTGATTGGTCAAGTGCTGAGGGAGAATAGCACCGTATTCTTGTGTGTCCTTATGTTTTGAAATGACTCTTATGGTGGTGAACATGAAGTCATCCCTGGCATAATGCCAAAACATCTTGTTTCTCCTTGGAATTGCTTGATCCTTTGCCATGAAGTAGTCGACAATGACTTTGGTGAAACGTGGATAATACATGTCATTGTTCTTTTTAGAATTCTTGTTCTCCACTTGAAATACCAAGTCTTCCCACAGTAGATAGACATAGTCAACCTGCTTGTTGTGATACATGCCCTAAAGAATTTGAGCACGTGAGAGGCGAAGACTTTCCAGAGTAGTAGTCTTTCCACTTAGCATTGTTTGATTTTTGTCAGCAAATGATCTCTAAGGTTGATGCATGTGGTTGACATTGACATCAGATAAAAACTTGATTTCACCAGTGTGTCCAAGATCTCTGATAAAAGATAGAATATCCTCTTCAAGTGGAGGTTCTTCAAATTTCTGACCAAGGAGTTTGGGGCAAATTTTGAGCATATCTCTGAAGTTGTCAACATTAACTATGTGACTTTTGCCATCCAACTTGAAACGAAGTGACGAGTGATGTCTGGTGACAGTGACCCAGAATTCTTGCATGTATATCTCAGGAACATCAGCAGAGATCTTAAATGCATTGTAGAATGGAGTGAGTTTGAGAGCATCTAGCACCACTTGAATAGTAGGTTCCTTGGATTTGAGATTTGAGCTTAGTCGGAGATTGCTTTTCCCTATCTTGAGGCGGTTTTCAGGTGCGACAAGAGCATCATCCAACTCCTTTTGCTGTTCTTTTGTAGTGTTCATGATTCTGCTAAGATAGGATCAATACAGTTTATGTACAATCAATGTTATACAATGTACTATAGAGACCTATTTAGTGAGCATGTGAAGTGGATTCATGATGAGAACGATGTTTTAGGAACTTTAAGACTTTTTGCACTTATTAAGATCTATTCATTTTGAAATGACAACTTAAGCTAACTTAACTTGGTGAAGTGAATAATTAACCAATTTGAATTATCTCCCTAGTTAAGATTGTTAATTCGCCTTTTAAAATGACAATTTGATCTTAAGTGTTTTGGGTCTTTTAAACTAGTTGTTCGGTTCCTTAATGAACTAATTGTTCGGTTCCTACTAGACCTTAGTTATTCGGTTCCTATTACAATGAGTTGTTCGGTTCCTTCTACCTACAAGGTTGGTTCTGGTTCTTAACTACCTACAAGGTTGTTTGGTTCTTTTAACCTACAAGGTTGTTCTGGTTCCTACTACCTACATGGTTGTTCAGTTTCCTACTATCAAAAAGTGTTCGGTTCCTTCATTCAAATGAGTTGTTCGTCCAATGAGAGGAATCGAGGTTGTTCGGTTCATTTTTATCATTTGGACATTACCAGGTCTGTGTTGTACCCTCACATATGTTCTTTTAGCATTCAATGAGTTAAAACGTATTACTTAACGGCGACTAAACTAGCAAACTATTTAAGCACAAACAATACATACATATAATAGAACACAAACAAGTATGAGCAAAAACAAACGATGTAAATCAACTTAAGCATGAACACTCAATGAATCACAAGTAATTGTTCGAAACGATCATTCAAACATAATCAGAAGTCTATAATTACTGTTTCCCACACAAACCTTTAAACACTTACATTGAAATTTAAAAAACCTAAATTTTGGCATCTAAGATCTAACTAAGAAACATAGCAAATGATGTTTACAATTACATTTCTTTTAATTATAATTAAAACTATTTTAAACAAGTGCTAGGAACACCTAAACCTACAAAATCCCTCAATCAATTTGATGTTTTAACCACTTTGAATTTTCAAGAACCTTAATTGGTGAATTAGGGATTTCGAGTTCAAACTTGGATGAAACACCAATTCCTTTGAGACATGAGTAGATTAGGTGTTGGAGAACACATTTCTTATTATACCTTAGGCTTGAAAACAACTTGAGATGATGGAATGAGGATTGGCGATCGATCGAGTGAGAGGGAGGAAAAAATTTAAGTTAAGTGTGTGTTTGTGTGTGTAAAAGGGACGGGGTGGGTGGGTTGGTATTAAACAATTTTTGTTTTCAACACATTTAGCCCCTCTAGTTTCAATACCCATTTATTTTGCATATCAAAGTTTTATAAGGCATATACAAGTTAAACACATAGCACAATTAGTCCCTAATGTTTAAACTATCATACCTATAGACTTAACTTTTGCAAAATATTCCCTAAAGGGATAAACACATAACAATTAAGGCACACATAAACTAAAGAAAATTAACTTTCCTCAATATTGATATTCCGTTATTGTTTAAAAACTTTTTTCCTTTAAGCACATTTTTATTTTTAAGAAGAAATTTAACTTTTTCTCCCCCTCAAATAATGACCTGTTTTCTATTTAAAGAGCTGTAGTCGTTGTTTGAGAAGTTGAATGTCATTGAAAAAACATTTTCTGATGACACAATGTTATATTATTGAAAACAACAAACACAAAAATAAGATTTCTCTTATTTAACACATAAGTGCACTGAAACATACACTTATGGAAATATAGGAAGCACGAGTTGTGATGCAAAATAATCACAAGCCTTTGCATGGTCATAAAGTAGACCATGCCCGAGAATAAATTCCTGTTGAGAGGTCGAGTTCCCTTTTTGACGGAATACTTGCCTTTAAAATGATGTCCGGGTTACTATCTGAAATAATAGCAAGCCATTTGGCTTGTTTTGAAAACATTTGTAACTTCTGCTCGAACTTCATTTACAGCATCGTATCATTATTGAATGACATTTTTAAGACTGTAAATGTTATCGATTTTCAGAAGACATGCCTTTATTACCACTTTTTATATTTTTTCATTTTTTAATTTTTTCTTTGGTTTTATAGATTATATATTTTTGTATTTTGTTTTTATAAAAGTTTTCTAAAAATGAAAAATCTATCTTAGCCCTTCATTCCTTCTAATCATTGGATCTTGATTTTGGATCGTTGGATGAAAAGAGAGCACAAGGATTGCCATCGTGGCAATCCAATCATTGGGATATGATTGTGCTTCTTTTGCACTGACTTTAGTGTAAAATTCCCTTTGTTGGTGTGTTTCTTTGGAGACGCGTGTCCTCCTTGTTGTCAGAACTGGCCAATGACAAGCTTTGATGACGTTTTCCCTTGATGATATGGAGCTTGGCATTTAGCATCTTTGAGCCACATCAATTAATTGAATGGGAATGGGATTTACCCTCTCAATTTTGATACAGGGTGATTTGGGTAAGAACGTGTGACAACCATGGCTTGAGCAGGTTACTCAAACCGTTAGTGTTGACTTTGGTGCTTGTTGCAATGTATGATTTATGTGATTTTATGTGTTTATGTGTGTTTATATGTGTTATGTGAGGTATTGGTAATCAATCTATTGAGTGTGATCATCTCAATGAGATTGGAATGGTGGTGAAATTGGTTGAGTTCATTTCGTTCACTTTTGAGTGACAAGGAAATGATTATTGAGATTCGAGCGTTTCTGTGTTAAATGTGTAATTATTTTTTTACGTATACGTATTTTTGTGTTAATAATCTAAGATATGTTTAGATTTTAAGTGGCAAGTTAAGAATAATGAAAAAAATTCTATTTTAGGAAAGTTAGGTTGAAAATGAAAAGTTAAAAAGTTATTTTTTTAAAAAGTCTAGTAAATTTCGTTTAAGCAAAAAGGTATAGTCAAATTAGTTAAGGTTTTTATAAAAATTTAAGGAAATACAAGTAATTATATAATTAATAAATAGAAGAAAAAAAATAAAAATAAAAAAGAAAAGGGCCATGGTCGGCCGGTTTTAAGGAAAAAAGGGGAATTTTTTTTTATTTGAAATCAAATTATAATTGGTAATTATCTATGACTCCTTATTGTAGGCTATAAATACAAAATAAATCCCAAACCCCTTCTCCTTTGCGTTTGACGACCGAACAAGAGAAGAAAAAGAGAAAAAAAAATTAGGGTTTCTTTGTTAAGGTATTTTCTAATTCTTGTTTAATTATAGTTAATTTTTAATTAATGTAATCTAGCATGATAGATTGGGGTTTTAAACATGTAATTTTCAGCTAGGGTTTGGATTAAGGTTTTATGTTTCTGAAAGTTTATGATGTATAGATCATGTTTGATCATTCGTTTGATTGTTTTCATGATTGGGTTAGTCGGTTAGGGCTTGATCTTTAGATATCGTCGTTTTAATTTACTGCAGAATTTTGGTCAGTCTTGTAGAGGTCATAACTCATTCATAAAAATTCAAATAAACAATTTACAACATACTGGAGATAACCTCAGAGAGTCTACTTTCCAGCAAAGTTGGTCTCGTGAGTTTTTATGGCCGGGAAGTGGGTCAAAAGGTCGTTACAAAATCAGTGGGTCAAAGGGTCGTTACAAAGTTTGTCTCGTGAGTTGATTTGGGGACATCACTGTGACAACCATAATTTGAGCAGGTTAGTCAAACCGTTAGTATTGACTTATGTGCATGTTGCAATATATGGTGTATGTGATTCTGTGCGTTTATATGCGTTTATGTGGGTTATGTGAGGTATTGGTAATCAATCTATTGAGTGTGATCATCTCAATGAGATTGGAATGGTGGTAAAATTGGTTGAGTTCATTTTGTTTACTTTTGAGTGACAAGGAAATGATTATTGAGATTTGAGCGTTTTCGTGTTAAATGTGTAAGTATTATTACGTATACATATTTTTGTGTTAGTAATCTAAGATATGTTTAGATTTTAAGTGGTAAGTTAAGAATAATGTAAAAATTCTATTTTAGGAAAGTTAGGTTGAAAATGAAAAGTTAAAAAGTTATTTTTAAAAGTCTAGTGAATTTCGTTTAAGCAAAAAGGTATAGTCAAAT
>BQNB010099533.1:0-24904 GCA_026074375.1 Tanacetum coccineum | reverse complement strand
ATAAGCAACAATGAAAAATGAGTTTGAAATTCAAATAAGCACCTAAAAAGCTTCATGAAAAAACTATCTCACACAGATTCATTACTTAGACAAATTTTTGCAATCTTCACAAATAACCACTTTTGAGCTTAAAAATAAGCACTTAAACAGAACCTTATGAACTGTTAACCTACAAACAGATTGAGATTTGACCTCAAAGAGCTTATATCAACAATCAAAAAGCATTTTGAAACTCACATTAAGCCATAGCAAGCAAATGAAAAAGTAATTTCTCCTTTTTTTAACACTTAGCAAAGTTTTACAAATTTTGGCAAAACACAAAACTAACAATGCAGGCTATAAAGCTTTGATTCTAACCTGTTTTTAACACTTAAACAAACACAAAAACATCACAAAAAGCTCAATAAGCAAAAGCACAATCAAATAAGCAAATAAAATGAGCTAAAAGCTAACAGATTCAAACCACAAACTCTTAAAACCTTGAAAATGAGATTTAACACTTAAAAACCTAAACAAACTGAGTCTTAGGACTAATCTAAGCTAAACTAAACTGACCCAAAAGACATATCTCTTTTTGACCCATTTTGACCTATGAAAACAGTTAAACCAAACACCCCTTTAAACACTTAAAATGCCTTTTCTACTTGAAAACTTAAATTTTTTATGAACAAACCCTTAAGACCAGATATCTAACAAGCATAATAAACAATATTAAGCATATTTCAATAACAAATAAGCACTCAAATAAGCTAAAACAGATTATGCAACTTAATAAGCTTAAAGTGACAAATTATAAGAAAACTTAAACAAATGATCTCTAAACTATAAAACAAGCATAATAAGCATTAATCATCATAAGCAAACATAAATAAGCAAATATAAGCAGAAATAAGCAATGATAAGCAATGCTACAGTAAAATGCAAAAATTTTGAAAATAAGAGACTTACAAAGGCCCTTGCTCAAAACAGGGCAATCAAGCTTATAAATAAGCTAATCTACAAGCTCTAGCTTGTCAAAAGACAAGCTAGTATTGTCCATAAGCCCATCTAAATCCGGCTTATCATCCAAATAAGCTGTGGTGTTTTTTTGGTGTGTTTTCTTTTTTTGGTTTTTTTGTAAAATTTTCTTAAATACTTTATATATAAATAAAAACAGCTTAACAATATGCTTAAATAAGGTCTTATATAAGCTTAAGAAAGATTCTTGATAACTTTTAAACACAAATGAGTAAAACGGGTTTTAAGATAAAACTTTAAATTTCATTAATTTATAAAGAAAACATTACAATATTTAAAAGATTACAATAAAAATTAACTAGGTGAAAAACTTAAACTAAAAACTAACTGCCCAAAGGCTTACAAGTGAACTCTATTTATACTAAGCAAAGAAGGTTCTAGGACTTGTGCTTTCTTTATGAGAACTCTTGCAGATGTGTTTGTTGTGTGAGTAGCATCAAAAAGTAATCTTGGCCATTGAAATTGAGTAGTGTCCAAGTCATATCATCTCCACCCTTGATTTCTTGTCTTGTTCCTTGGACGAATGAGCTTGCAAGGGATTGCCAAGGTGTCATGTGGTGGGATAAGGTTGGTCGACAAAGGGGAGAAGAAAGGAGAACAGTGTCTTGGTGTATTTTGGCGGGTAGTGATGACAGGACAACCAAAGGAGGTGTATAGTGTTCTTGCTATATTTGAAGGTTTAGGAAATGGGCAAGAATGGTCCCTGAGATTGTTATATGTTATTACAACCATAGTCATTAAGTTGTGCAACTATGGTCCTTGAGGTTATATTGGTGTTTGCACCGTTAGTCCAGGTAAAGGTTAAGGGGTAACGGGTAACAGGAGTTATAAGGGGTGTGGTTTGGGCTAGTTTGTTGGGCCGGGTGTGGTATAAAAGGTTTATGGTGACTTTGGGCTTATAAATGGGGTTTAAGGTTTATAAAGTATAAGTGGGCTGGCCCAGGTTCACTAGGTGGGTATCGGTGGGCCTACTTTTGGCAATTTAGGGTTTCGGGTTTGGTTTTTGATGATTTTTCCAATGCCACTTCCCGGGGTTGACTTTGACTTTGACTTTTTTGTTGACCTTGACTTTGTCTTTTTGACTTCTCACTGTCTTTCCGTTCTCGTGCTTGGTTTTGTCGTTTTGGCTTTGATTTTTTCCTTTTCTTGGATATCCGTTTCCTGCACAATACAAATGCAAAACATACAAATACAATGTATTTTTGGTACGTTTTTAGTCATTTAAGTTCTTTTTTAGTGGTCAAAGGTATGTGTAATTAAACACATACTAAGATATTACCGTGTCCTCATGCAATGCTATAAGTAAGCACTTAGAAAACTAAGAATCTCGATCCCCCTCGACTAATTACCTCGAAAAGTAGCTAAGTGTTCATCGAGGGGAATGAAAGATTCAATAGCTTCAAAATGTCCTCGTTTTTACCCTTTTAAAAGATATACACTTATTCCTACACATATTTTTGTATTTTTTTTTCTTTTTTTTAGCAACTAACTAACATATTCCGATTTTCATTATTTTCATAACCGTTAAGGATAATAGAACAAGATGCATTTCGATCCGAAAATGCCCCAAAAAGGATAAATTCATCGTCCCCGACTTTTCACTTGCCCCAAACCAAGCTTAAAACGAAATTACCGTTAAATATCAGTTAAGATGCTAACACTACTCATATTTGCAACTTGATGAACTTTTCACTCCCGACAATTATTATATATTAGGTGAATGTGCCATTTTGAATTTCAACCATGGATCAACGTTTTGCAGAATTCTATGTTTCACGTTCCACCCGAGAATAATGAGTTTGAAGGCGAGATCATCCCATGTAGCGACTTTCGTCTCGGCACATCCCAACCTTACGGCTAAGTGACCAGGCTTTTGACACCCCACAGAGACTAGTATCGAGACTCACGGACCTTTGGTTTCATAAACTCTTAGGCTTCCCGTATATACACAGCTTATTTTAAAAACTTAAAATGAATTAGTCAAGGTTCAAAAGCATATTTAAATTTTAAAAAAAAGAGATCTTACATTTATTAATTCACACTTAATATTTAAACATAACATTGATACAATTGTAACCCTCGACCTTTTAGAAGGCTGCAACATCGGTTGTGAGCCGGCAAGATGCAGCAAACTTTTATCAGTCTCGGATTTTTATTCTTACTATGGGCTTTCTTTAGAAGGCTGTAACATCGGTTGTGAGCCGGCAAGATGCAGCAAACTTTTATCAGCCCACGGTTTATATTTATTACTTATCATTCTTTTTTCCATTTTTCATCATATTTTTTATTTTATTTTTTTATTTTTTTTATTTTTTCCATTTTACATTATATAGAAGACTTCTTTTTGGAAAATTTAAGTATAAATTTGAACTAGGACTAAATTTTTTTGCTATCAATTACATAAAAATTCTTGATTTAAGTTTAATCTCCAAAAATAGCACGTATTATTAGTCCGGTTAGGAGCTTATGGGAGAAAAAGCCACAAATTACATACATGAGCTCTTAAGATTTCCAAATAATCCTTGTTTAGCATCTAACTCGTAATTAACTCTATCATTTTTCGTCCTTCGCCAAGATTTGCGAACGCTTAGCCAGAAAGTTAAGGAACAAGCTAGAGCTCAACACGCTCGATCGAGTCAAAATTTATTCTTATCCTACCTAGCAGGAGTGTTAAAATTGTGACAAAACACTTATTTTATTTTTTTAAAAAATTTAAAAATTTTTTCATTTTTTTTTTTGAAATTTTGGTGGTAAAAACGGGATTACGCGAAAACAACAACTGCAGGCATATTCCAATCGAAGATCCCCCATACTAGAATGAAACATTGTCCTCAATGTTTTACGAAGGGTCTCTACGCAAATCCTAAGCCGTTTATTAAGTATGCTCAAAGATAAACGTTAGTCGATTAGATTAGGATATTGGATTTCCCAAATGAAGCTGAGGAATTGAAGCTCTTGTGAACGAAGGACAAAACCGCGAGCACGAGAGGCTTCAAAAATCCGAGACAATCCTGGACAATTCAAAAAACACAAGCAAACAAGAAAGGAAAGAGGCAAGCCTCTCACAACAAAAACACTTATTTCATTACTACATAATATAACTACGGATAAGCATGGGGTGCCTCCCACGAAGCGCTTGTTTAGGGTCACTAAGCTTGACCCAATCCCCGAATTCATTTGTCCTTGGGGAAGGTTTGGTGATCCGAGACAACCATTTCTGGTACGTCCCCTCCAAAGTAGTGCTTAATTCTATGGCCGTTCACCTTGAAGTTTAGCCTGGAGTTTTAGGATAACTCAACGGTGCCATATGGAAAGACATAGGCAATGGTGAACGGTACGGACCAACGGGATTTTAACTTGCTCGAGAACATCTTCAATCGAGAGTTAAAGAGGAGGACTTGATCACCGACGTTGAAAACGCGATTTTTGATCTTTGAGTCATGGATCCTCTTTGTTTTCTCTTTATAGATCAAAGAATTCTCATAGGCTTGATCACGAAGTTCATTTAGTTCATTGAGTTGAACTTTTCGGTGATCACCCGCGGTCTCAAGGTCAAAGTTTGCATGCTTCAAGGCCCAGTAGGCTTTGTGCTTGAGCTCGATCGGTAGATGACATGCCTTTCCGTACACGAGCTTGTAAGGGGTACACCCGATGGGTGTTTTATAAGCGGTACGGAAGGCCCAAAGTGCGTCATCTAGTTTATCCGACCAAGAGGCACGGTTCTCGCCTATGGTCCTTTCAATAATTCGTTTCAAGCCACGATTGGATACCTCAACTTGCCCACTTGTTTGTGGGTGATACGCGGTGGAGAGACGGTGAGTAACTCCATATTTAAGCATGACCTTTGCAAACTGGTCATTGCAAATATGGGTTTTGCGATCACTTATGATAGCACGAGGGGCACCGAATCGGGCGAAGAGAGATTTAAGAAATTTGCAAACAACTCGGGCGTCGTTGGTGGGGAGCGCTTTCGCTTCAACCCATTTTGACAAGTAGTCGACATCCACAAGTATATATTTGTTCCCTCGTGAAGACGGGAATTGCCCCATGAAATCGATGCCCCACACGTCAAAGATTTCGCAAACTTGGATGGAATTTTGAGGCATTTCATCACGTTGCGAAATTTCTCCTTGACGCTGACAAGTGTCACATTGGGTGACCAAGTCATGGGCATCTCGGTAAATTATAGGCCAATAAAATCCTGGGTCAAAAACGTTTTCGGCGGTATAGTTAGCACCGTAATGTCCCCCTGTGGGTCCACTCTGGCAAGCTGTGAGGATGTAAATAGCTTCTTGGCCCGCAACACACCGCCAGATCACTTGATCCGCACATATTTTGAACAAATAGGGGTCGTCCCAAAAGTAATGTTTAACATCCTTGAAAAACTTGTTCTTTTGTTTAGACGACATCCTTTTAACAATGAAATTCCCCGCGTGGTAATTTGCAAAATCGGCAAACCACGGGGTACTTGAGTCACCACGAAAAGTCACCATATTGAGCACATTTTCATAAGGATTTTCTAATCGGGAAAGATGATCGGACGCGAGATTCTCGGCTCCTTTTGTGTCAATTACTTTGAATTTGAACTCTTGAAGGAGGAGAACCCACCGGAGCAATCTCGCCTTGGAATCTTTTTTAGCAAAGAGATATTTTAGGGCGGAGTGATCCGTATACACTATGCTTTTGTTCAAGATGAGGTAAGACCGGAATTTTTCGAAGGCATACACCACAGCTAAGATTTCTTTCTCCGTCATGGTGTAATGCGATTCCGCCTCGTTCATTTTTTTACTAGCATAGTGTATAGGCCTAAAATGCTTTTCATGACGTTGCCCCAAGACTGCACCTATGGAAAAGTCGCTTGCATTGCACATAAGCTCAAAGGGTAAGTCCCAGTCTGGGGCAATCAAGATTGGAGCTTCGGTAAGTGTTTTCTTTAACGTTTCAAAAGCTTGAATACATTCATTAGAGAAGATGAACGGAGTATTCTTCTCAAGAAGATGAGTCATCGGTCGGGAGATTTTGGAAAAATCCTTAATGAACCGTCGGTAGAAACCGGCCTGACCGAGAAAACTTCGAACACCCTTGACGGTGGTGGGATGAGGTAACTTAGCAATCACATCGACTTTGGGTTTATCGACCTCAATCCCATTTTTGGAAATCTTATGGCCAATGACTATTCCTTCCTTAACAATAAAATGACTCTTTTCCCAATTTAGACAAAGATTGGTGTCTTCACACTTTTGAAGCATCTTGTCTACACGAGAGAGGCAATTTCTGAATGAATTCCCAAAGACCGAAAAGTCGTCCATGAATACTTCCATCATTTTTTCGATCATATCATGAAAGATAGCCATCATACACCTTTGGAACGTGTCTGGTGCATTGCATAAGCTGAAAGGCATGCGACGGTAGGCGAACGTTCCGTAAGGAGACGTGAATGTTGTCTTTTCTTGGTCATGAGGGTCGATAGGAATTTGAAAGTAACCCGAGAAACCATCGAGAAAACAATAGTACTCGTTTCCCCCTAATCTCTCGAGAATTTGGTCCATAAACGGTAGTGGAAAGTGGTCTTTACGGGTGGCTTCATTTAACTTTCGGTAGTCAAATCATACACGCCACCCCGTAACCAATCGAGTAGGAATTAACTCGTTTTCATCATTTTCAACAAAGGTAAAGCCACCTTTTTTAGGTACGCAATGTACGGGCTTACCCAAGGACTATCCGAGATCGGGTAAATTAATCCGGCGTCAAGAAGTTTTTCAACATCCTTTTTGATGACATCGTGGATTTTTAGATTCACCCGTCTTTGCTGTTGAACCGCCGGTTTTTAGTCCTCTTCCATAAGAATTTTGTGAGTACAAAATTCCGGGTTATTACCCTTAATGTCGGAGAGTTTCCAAGCGATGGCTCGCTTGTGTGACTTCAAAACCTTTATGAGAGTGGCTTTTTCCTCGACACTCAAGTCTTTAGTAATTATGACGGGCAACTTGTCGTTACCTTCCAAAAATGCGTATTCGAGATGAGGAGGTAATTCCTTGAGTTCGACCTCGGGAGGTTCATCAATTGAAGATTTATCAGTTTTAGCTTCACAAACTTTAAGTTCTTTTCGAATTTTAGGCAAATAATTTCCTTCAGTGGGAGTGGTAATGATGGATCATCATTGAGAAATGCTTCAAGAAGAAGAATGTCCCCCTCCGGGTCATAATAAGAGCCATCAACTTCTGGTGAAGTTGGATCATCTTCGATAGCGAGGAAAGCATCGACTTCCTCGAGAAGAAAATCACTATCCCCGAAGGGAGTGAGAGTCGGGGAAGAGGTAGAAACGATCGGGTCATAATAAGGAGTGGGATTGCCACTCGCGATCACATCAGAGAAACCGAGAACTTCTTGAGAATACTCCTCACAAGCCAATTCAATGACGTCAATTCGGTTAACCGAATTATCATTGTAATTAGAGGAGTATCTCGAAGTTTGGTCAAGATTGAATGTTACGGCTTCTTTTCCAACACGAAGAGTTAATTCTCCTTCGTACACATCAATCAAAGCACGTCTGGTTTTTAAGAAGGATCTCCCAAGAATTAGGGGGACTTGGGGATCGGCATCAAAGTCTACGACTACAAAGTCGGTCGGGAATTGGAACTTTCCTACTTTTACGTCGACATCTTCGGCGATACTGATCGGTTGGGTGATCGAACGGTCCGTAAGTTCAAGAGTCATACAAGTATGAGTGAGTTCTGGAAGAGAAAGCATTTTCCACACGGATAATGGCATGAGATTTATGCTAGCGCCAAGATCGGCTAAGGCTAAGCACTCATCCATTCCGGGAAAATCACATGGTATTAGAAATTTTCTGGGGTCTCTAAGTTTTTCGGGTAACTTGTTGAGGATAACCGCCGAACAATTCTCATTCTAGGGAGTTCTAGCCATTTCACTTAACTTTTCTTTGTTTCCAGTTAAGGCTTTAAGAGTTGAGGCAAATTTCGGCATAAGAATCAAACATCCGCTAAACTAATTTCAAAACTCATATCTTGAAAGACTTTGTAGAATTTCTCAACTTGGTCGATAGTTTTTTCACGGCGTTTTTCATCATTACGTCTCGAAGGATATGGAATTGACGGTTTTGGTTTAGGCATCGGAACATTAATAGGATCAACAACGGGTTTGAAATTTGGTACTTGGATAACCGGAGGTTGGACGTCTTTGGTACTTCCGTTATTAGTAGGTAGCACTGTGTTCTTTGTCACCTCGGGTTCACGTTCCACTACTTTAGGAGGTGAAGAAGTAGTAGTAGGAATTATGGGTCCTTGATAAGCAACACCGCTTCGGGTGGTAATACCCTTCAAGTCTACCTTCGGGTTAGTAATGGTATTACTAGGGAGTGTCCCTGAACCTGAAGTAGAAGTGGTATTGGCATTCACGAATTTAGAAAGCATGTCCGTTAAATTAGTCATTTGACTTTGCAAATTTTGGTTTTGGTTGTAACGGTTTTGATTGTTTCCTTGGTTTTGTTGAACGGGAGGAAAACTGGGAGGTCGAATTTGATTAGCAATCGGGGCTCGGTAACCGGTATTTCCTTGATTGAAATTAGCTGCTGCTGCTTGGGAAACATACTCTTGAATATTGTCACGATAAACGTTGCCATTGGTGGCGGGACAATTTTGGTAAGAATGAGCTCCTCCACAAGTAACACAACTTTCCTCGACCGCTTTCACGGGAGCGGGAGCTTGGGTTTGGTTTTTCTTATCGAGAAGTAAGGCTTTCACCATATCTTTAAGTTCAGCAACATCGAGAGAAATACCGGAGGTAGAACTGCTTGAACTCACTTTTGCAACAACCGGTTTGTTACGTGAATTACGAACTTTGGATTTGCTTTCAATGATTCTTAGGCAATCACGGGGCATTTTATCCAAAAAGTTACCACCCGCGGCGGAATTCAACGAATCTTGATCATTAGAGTTCAAAGCATTATAGAAAGTATCGAGTTGATGTAACTCTGAAAATCCA
The DNA here is from genome assembly GCA_026074375.1 of Tanacetum coccineum. NCBI lineage: Eukaryota > Viridiplantae > Streptophyta > Magnoliopsida > Asterales > Asteraceae > Tanacetum > Tanacetum coccineum. The sequence goes on along the minus strand of BQNB010099533.1, from coordinate 15,883 downwards.
TGATGTGGGCATGCTCGAAGAAGATCATTGAATCGGTCCCATGCCTCGTAGAAAGTTTCATCAAATCGTTGTTGAAATCTCGTGATTTCATTTCGAAGATTTGTTGTTTTAAAAGGAGGGAAAAATTTGTTGATGAATTTCGAAACAAGATCATCCCATGTGAGAATCGATCGAGGGGTTTTTTTTTCAAGCCAAATCCGGGCGGCACCCTCAAGGGAAAATGGGAAAAGCCAAGTTCGTGAACTTCATCGTAGAAGTGATCTTGTTGAAATAACGAATGTGAGCATGAGGGTCTTCTTTGTCATGTCTAAAAAATTGTTTGTTTTGAACAAGAGTAAGCAAACCATGCTTAAGCTCAAAACTGTTCGCGGTGATTTCGGGAACAACGATGGCATCCTCGTAACCCTCGGTGGGTGCTTCGAGAAATTGCGCCATAGTACGATTATCGGCCATCGTAACTACGGGAGGAGCTTGATTATCAATAGGTTCCACAAGATTAAATGGTTCAACAAAAGTCGGGTGGACTTGTTGTTGTTGACGGTTAGAATTATGGGATTGAGAACGAGTGCGCATGCACTAAAATATAAAAAGAAAATTTATACTAATTTTATTTATTTATTTATTTTTTGATTTTTCAACAATGAATTCACAATTTATTTTAATAACGGACAATGAGATAAGACACTTAAACCTAATAATCAACAAGCTTCTCGGTAACTCTTTAAAGAGAAAAACGCACAAAGGAGCGAAGGAGTAGGAAAGCGCGAAGCTATTAAAAACATTTCTCCTTTAGGGTTGTAGTTCGTTGGAATAACCTGCCTTATACCCCTCTTAGAGTTTGTTTATCTTTCAAAGGTGAACCGTACATCGCAAGTGACACAAAAGGTAAGTTTTTGATCTTTTGTTCGGGAACTTATTAATGATAATACTTCAGTTGAAAGTATTATATTGATGGTGAATTTTATTTCTTTTTATGGATAATGTTTTTAAATTTTTGGTTTTTTTAATATTATATATATACTAATAAAAGAAAATTCTTTTTGTATTTTTTTATATGAAAATAAGCAAAATAACTTCACACGGAAGGATATTCAAAGCACAAATTGTCAAACGCAACGACAATCGTATATAATCCTCCCCGGCAGCAGCGCCAAAAAAATTGATCGAGCTTTGAAACCAACCCTTTAATATATATAAATAAAAAATATAAATATATAATACTTATAATAAGGATAGTCAAAAACCTCAATGTAGAATATCCGGAAGTATGATTCCCGGGTCGTTATCCCCAACGAGGAATGCAATTAAAAGTCGAGAGTCATTTTGATAATTGATGCTTGAATGGAACAAGATTTTGATTGGTTTTCTAAAACTATGGGAAAAGTAATGCAAACACTTAAAAACAATTAAGGCAAAACTATTTTGAACCAAAAACGCAAAACGGAGATTCTAAAAATACGCCTAAAAACTAACTAAGGAAAATATAACCCTAAAAATGCAAACTTAGTTTCTAAACCTCTAAAATGACAAAAGAAAATTTTCTAAAAAGGAATTATATTTTTTTGACTTTTTAATGATTTTTTATGAATTAAAACCTATTTAATCTATTTAAAATCCTAGAAAATGACAAATTAATTCCTAAAAATTCTAAAAAATGATTTTCTACTTTAGAAAAGTAAAAAATGTGATAAAAACTCAGAAAAATATTTTCACTACTTTTTATATTTAAAAACTATTTCCTAAAATTAATTTAAAAAGCTAAAAATGAAATTTAAAATCTAAAAGTGATAAAAATGATCTTAAAGTTTGTGAACCTCAAAATATTTATTCTAAATCTAAAAACTATTTTTTTTAATTATTTTAACTATTTTTTAAAGACTTTTAAAAAATTTTACCTACGAAAAATGAATAAAAAAGCAAATAAAAGTGGAAAATTTTTAAAAATTCAGCAAAAGTCCTCAAAGTTATAAGGTATCCAGTAAAAATAAGCTGAACTAACCAGCTTAACAAATAAGCTTGTAATAAGCTTAAATAAGCTACGAATTAGTTTGGGCTTATTGGGCCAAAAACGTGGTTATATGAATTGTTTGTGCAAGCAATGATAGAGAAATCCCAAGGGTGCGAGTGGTTGTGGAGTGTGATGTTAAATATGTTGGGTTGAGGGTGTTGAGGTCTCGAGTTCGAGCCTTGGCTCACTTGGGACTTCCACCTTCCTTAATATATTTTTATTTGCCAATTTTTTTTTCATAGCTTTTTTAATAAGCTAAAGATAAGCAACTTTTGCAAAACACTTTTTTTTAAAACCACAAATAAGCACAGAATAAGCTTCTAAAGTTGACAGAATAAGCTTTTTACACTAAGGCTTGAACTTCTAACTGCTATGCTTTTTTATCACTAATAAGCTAACAAAAGGGCAAATAAGCTAAGACAAGCTCTATACTAAGCAGAAAAGCACAAATAAGCAATTAAGCAACTTTGACAAAAACTGTCTAGCAAAACAGCCACAATGGCAATTTTGGGCTTATTTTTAAGCCTTCAAGTGGATCCTTATGGGGATGAGGCCTATACCTATGAAAAGCTTATGCTATAAGCTATCTAGAACAACACTCAAAAAAGGGTTTGAAAATCAATTAAGCCCTAAAAAATCTTCTGGAAATGGCTGTTTCACACATATTCAACACTTTGAAAATTTTCTTAAACTTTTGCAAAACCCTTTTTTTATGCTTAAAAATAAGATAACAAATGGATCCTTATGGACATACAACCTAAAAAGAGATTAAATTTAAAATTCAAAGAACTCATATCAACTTTCAAAAAGTAGTTTGAAATATAGGATAAGCTAGAAAAGCAATTTGAAAAAGCAGTTTGTTCATATTTCAACACTTAGATAAAAACATGACAGAATTGGTGAACCTTTTACTAGACTCTTGCAAACTTAAAACTTTTCTATTCTACTGCATTAAGACTATAAAACAAGCATGATCATAACACACAACAACCATTTATCAAAAGCTAACTAAATAAGCTACTATCAAAAGAACAAAAGTCATAGATTCAAACACTTTTCTCCTAAAACCTTAAAAATGAGATTTAATACTTAAAAACTTAAACTAGCTGATTTTTACCACTACTTTTATCTAGTCTAAGTTGACTCAAGTGCACAAAACAGGTTTTGACCCATTTTGACCCATGAACATGGTTAAACCAAAAACCCCTTTAAGTTCTTAAATCTAATTTTTAGGCTGATTAACTGAAATTTAAGCAAGGTTTATTAAAGACAGATGTTCAAAAGGTAACATTAAGCATTATTAAGCACATACAAAACACAAATAAGCACTTAAATAAGCTAGACCTATCAAACAGTTTTAACTTATAACTCACAGTTTTAACTCAAAACTTGCACTAATGAATTTTAAACTATAAGCTAGGCAATATAAGCACTAAACATCCATAATAAGCAATAATAAGCAGATATAAGTAATAATAAGCAGAAAATAAGCAATGCTACAATACTAAGCTAAAATTTTAAAAATAAGAGACTTACAAAGGCCCTTGCTCAAACAGGGCAAACCAAGCTTTTAAAAGCTTATCTACAAGCTCTAGCTTATCAAAGATAAGCTGGTGGTGTCCATAAGCCCACCCAAATTCGGCTTATCATCCAAATAAGCTATGGTGTTTTTAGTGTGATTTCTTTTTGGTAAATTTTCCTTAAGTACTTTATAGTTAAATTAAAACAGGTTTATAATATGCTTGCTTAAGAGCTTAAAATCGCTTTTGAAAGGCTTTAAACAATAAGAAAAATAGTGATTCAAAACTTAACTTAAAAACTTCAAATTTTCATTAAGATTAAAAACAGGTTACAATACTTGGAAATTGAAAGACAATAATTAAAAATGACTTGAAAACTAAAAACTAGGTAAAACTTCGTAACTGCCCAAAGGCTTACAAATGACCTATATTTATACACAAGCAAAGAAGGTTCTAGGTCTTGTGTTTCTTCTGTGATGAGAACTGAAGATGTGCTTGTTGTGTGAGTGATCCCCAAAATCAATCATAGCCGTCCAAAATGAGTAGTCCCCAAGTCCCTTGATCTTAGCCCTTTATTTTTGTCTTTATTCTTTGCCGAATGAGCTTGCAAGGGATTGCCAAGGTGTCATTTGTTGGTTTGTGTGGTGGGATAAGGTGTTGGTCGACAAAGTGGAGAAGAAAGGGGAATAGTGTTTTGTCTGGTGCGAGGAAAGGACACACACTCTGTGTGTGGGAGATAAACAGTGTTCGCGCCCCCTTTTGAAGTTTTAGAAAATAGCAAGTTTGGCCCCCCATTTTGTATAGTTGTATTGCATCCATCGTCCTTGCACTTTGCATCTTTGGTCCTTGAGGTTTTGTAAAGGTTAAAGAGGGTTGGGTTAACAGGATTGTTATAAGGGGGTATAGGATATTGTTTGGGCTTGTGACATGGGCCGGGGTGTGGTTTTTTTATTATAAAAGGGTTATGGGCTTTAGTGAAATGTAAAGTCTTATAAGTCTTCATGTATTATCTTAATGGGCTGACCCGGGCCATTAGATGGGTATGGGTGGGCCCATTAAGTAATTCTTCGGTTTCGGCTCCGTCTTTGATTTTGACTTTGTCGGGGTTGACTTTGACTTTTTGACTTTTGTCTTTGATTTGACTTTTCTTTCACGCTCTTTCCGTTCTCATGCTCGGTTTTGTCGTTTTGGCTTAGTTTTTGTCATTTTCTTAGAAATCCGTTACTTGCACAATACAAATGCAAAACATACAAATACAATGTATTTTTGGTACGTTTTTAATGGAAAATGGTATGTGTAATTAAGCACATACCAAAATCCCCCATACTAAGATATTGCCGTGTCCTCACGCAATGCTATACTAAGAAAACTAAGAATCTCGATCCCCCTTGACTAATTACCTCGAAAAGTAGCTAAGTGTTCATCGAGGGGAATTAAAGAATCAAGAGTTTAGAAAAGCCCCGTTTTTACCATTCTTAAATATATACACTTATTCCTACACATATTTTTGTATTTTTCCTTTTTCTCATCATTTTTTAGCTACTAACTAGAATGTTACGACTTTTGTTATTTGCATAACCGTTAGGGATCATAGAACAAGACGCATTTCAATCCTAAAATGCCCCCAAAATGGATAAATTCATCGTCCTCGACTTTTCACTTATTCCAAACCAAGCTTAAAACGAAATCACCGTTAAATATAAGTTATAAATGCTAAAATACTCTATTTGAACTTGTGAACTTTTCACTCCACAATAATTATGATCTAAGGTGAATGTGTCATTTTGAATTTAACAATGATTAACGTTTTGCAAAATTTCTATGCTTCACGTTCCACCCGAGAATAATGAGTTTGAAGGCGAGATCATCCCATGTAGCGACTTTCGTCTCGGCATATCCCAACCTTGCGGCTAAGTGACCAGACTTTTGACACCCCACAGAGACTAGTATCGGAACTCACGGACCTTTGGTTTCAAAAACTCTTAGGTTTCCCGTATATACATAGCTTATTTAAAAACTTAAAATGAAATAGTCAACGTTCAAAAGCATATTTAAATTTAACAAAAAAAGATCTTACATTTATTAATTCACACTTAATATTAAACATAATCATGATGCAATTGTAACCCTCGACCTTTTAGAAGGCTGCAACATCGGTTGTGAGCCGGCAAGATGCAACAAACTTTTATCAGTCTCGAATTATTATTCTTACTATGGGCTTTCTTTAGAAGGCTGTAACATCGGTTGTGAGCCGGCAAGATGCATCAAACTTTTATCAGCCCACAATTTATAATTATTACTTATCATTCTTTTTTCCATTTTTCATCATATTTTTCATTTTTTTTCATTTTATAATTTATTTCACAATATAGAGAAGACTTCTTTTTGGAAAATTTAAGTATAAATTTGAACTAAGACTAAAATTATTTCTATCGACTACATCTCAAAAATTATTGATTTAAGTTTAATAAATAGCACGTATATTAATCCGGTTAGAAGCTTATGGGAGAAAACACCACAAATTACACACATGAGCTCTTAAGATTTCCAACTAATCCTTGTTTAGCATCCCACTCATAATTAACATTATCATTTTTCGTTCTTCGCGAAGATTCGCGAACGCTTAGTCTAAAAGTTAAGGAACAAGCTAGAGCTCAAAACTCTCGATCGGGTCAAAATTTATTCTTATTCTACCCAGCAAGAAAGTTAAACTTGTGACAAAACACTTATTTTATTTTTCAAAATTTTTTGTTTTTCATTTTTTGAATTTTTGGTGGTAAAAAACGGGAATAGCGAAAATACAAACGGCTGCAGGACACAATCAATAGATAGATCCCCCCATTTTTAAGAAGGGTCTCTACGTCACTCTAAGCCGTTTATTAAGTATGCTTAAAGATAAACGTTAGTCGATATTGGATTTCCTAATGTTTTAAGAAGGCACAATCAAATCGATATTGGATTTCCTAAATGAAGATGAGGATTTGAAGCTCGAGTGATCGAAGGACAAAACCGCAAGCACGAGAGGCTTCAAAAATCCGGGACAATCATCTCAAAAAACACAAGCAAACAAGAATGGAAGAGGCAAGCCTCCTAACAACAAAAAACACTTATTCATTACTACATAATATTACTTCTGATAAGCATGGGTTGCCTCCCACGAAGCGCTTGTTTAGGGTCACTAAGCTTGACCCAATCCCCGAATTCATTGGTCCTTGGGGAAGGTTTGGAGATCCGGGACAACCATTTGTGGTACGTCCCCTCCAAAGTAGTGCTTAATTCTTTGACCGTTCACCTTGAAGTTTGGCCTGGAGTTTTAAGATAACTCGACGGTGCCATATGGAAAGACATGGGCAATGGTGAACGGTCCGGACCAATGGGATTTTAACTTGCCCGAGAAAATATTCAATCTAAAGTTAAAGAGGAGGACTTGATCACCGACGTTGAAAACGCGATTTTTGATCTTGGAGTCATGGATCCTCTTTGTTTTCTCTTTATAGATCAAAGAGTTCTCATAGGCTTGATCACGAAGTTCATTTATTTCATTAAGTTTATCTTTACGGTGATCACCCACAGTCGAAAGGTCAAAGTTTGCATGCTTCAAGGCCCAATAGGCTTTGTGCTCGAACTCAATCGACAGATGACATGCCTTTTCGTACACGAGCTTGTATGGGGTGCACCCGATGGGTGTTTTGTAAGCGGTACGGAAGGCCCATAGTGCGTCATCTAATTTATCCGACCAAGAGGCACGATTCTCGCCTATGGTCCTTTTAAGAATTCGTTTCAAGCCACGATTGGATACCTCAACTTGCCCACTTGTTTGTGGGTGATACGCGGTGGAGAGACGGTGAGTAACTCCGTATTTAAGCATGACCTTTGCAAACTGGTCATTGCAAAAATGGGTTCCGCGATCACTTATGATAGCACGAGGGGTACCGAATCGGGCGAAGAGAGATTTAAGAAATTTAGAAACAACTCGGGTGTCGTTGGTGGGGAGCGCTTTCGCTTCAACCCATTTTGACAAGTAGTCGACCGCCACGAGTATATATTTGTTCCCTCGTGAAGACGGGAACGACCCCATGAAATCGATGCCCCATACGTCAAAGATTTCGCAAACTTGGATGGAATTTTGAGGCATTTCATCACGTTGCGAAATTTTTCCTTGACGCTGACAAGTGTCACATCGGGTGACCAAGTCATGGGCATCTCGGTAAATAGTTGGCCAATAAAATCCTGAGTCAAAAACTTTTTTGGCGGTGTAGTTGGCACCGTAATGTCCCCCGGTGGGTCCACTATGGCAAGCTGTGAGGATGTCAACAGCTTCTTGGCCCGCAACACACCGCCGGATCACTTGATCCGCACATATTTTGAACAAATAGGGGTCGTCCCAAAAGTAGTGTTTAACATCTTTGAAAAACTTGTTCTTTTGTTAGGACGACATCCCTTTAACAATGAAATTCCCCGCGTGGTAATTTGCATAATCGGCAAACCACGGGGTACTTGAGTCACCACGAAAAGTCACCATATTAAGTGTCTCGAGAGGAAACGTTTCATTTATCTCCTTTGGGTCGAGCACATTTTCATAAGGATTTTCTAATCGGGAAAGATGATCGGCCGCGAGATTCTCGGCTCCTTTTGTGTCAATTACTTTGAATTTGAACTCTTGAAGGAGGAGAACCCACCGGAGCAATCTCGCCTTGGAATCTTTTTTAGCAAAGAGATATTTTAGGGCGGAGTGATCCGTATACACAATGCTTTTGTTCAAGATGAGGTAAGACCGGAATTTTTTGAAGGCATACACCACGGCTAACATTTCTTTCTCCGTCGTGGTGTAATGCGATTCCGCCTCGTTCATTGTTTTACTAGCATAGTGTATAGGCCTAAAGTGTTTTTCATGACGTTGCCCCAAGACTGCACCTATGGCAAAGTCGCTTGCATCGCACATAAGCTCAAGTGGAGGTCCTAGTCGGGGGCAATCAAGATTGGAGCTTCGGTAAGTTTTTTCTTTAACGTTTCAAAAGCTTGAATACATTCATCGGAGAAGATGAACGGAGTATTTTTCTCAAGAAGATGAGTCATCGGTCGGGAAATTTTGGAAAAATCCTTAATGAACCGTCGGTAGAAACCGGCATGACCGAGAAAACTCCGAACACCCTTAACGGTGGTGGGATGAGGTAACTTAACATTCACTCGAACTTTGGGCTTTATCAACTCAATCTCCATTTTGCGAAATCTTATGGCCAAAGGACAATTGCCTTTCTTGACATAAATGACTTTTCCCAATTTAGACAAGATGGTGTCTTTACACCTTTTGAGCACCTTGTCCACAACGAGAGAGAGCAATTTCCGAAGAATTACCAAGACCGAAAAGTCGTCCTGAAGACGTCCATAGTTTTTTCGATCATAACATGAAAGATAGCCATCATACCCTTTGGAACGTGCACGGTGCATTGCATTAAGCCAATAAGGCATGCGGACGGTAGGCGAACGTATCCATATGGGATCGTGAATGTTGTCTTTTCTTGATCACGAGGGTCGATAAGAATTTGAAAGTAACCCGAGAAACCATCGAGAAAACAATAATATTCGTTTCTCGCTAATCTCTCAAGCATTTGATCCATAAACGGTAGTGGAAAGTGGTCTTTACGGGTGGCTTTATTTAACTTTCGGTAGTCAATGCATACACGCCATCCCGTAACTAATCGAGTAGGGATCAACTCATTTTAATCATTTTTAACAACGGTAAAGCCACCTTTTTTTGGTACGCAATGCACGGGGCCTAACCAAGGACTATACGAGATTGGGTAAATTAATCCGGCGTCAAGAAGTTTTTCAACCTCCTTTTTGATGACATCGTAGATTTTTGGATTCACCCGTCTTTGGTGTTGAACCGCCGGTTTGTAGTCCTCTTCCATAAGAATCTTGTGAATACAAAATTCCAGGTTAATAACCTTAATGTCGGAGAGTTTCCAAGCGATGGCTCGCTTGTGTGACTTCAAAACCTTTATGAGAGCGGCTTTTTCCTCGACATCAGTCCTTAGCAATTATGACGGCAGTTGTTGGTCACCTCCAAAAATGCGTATTCGAGATGAGGAGGTAAGTCCTTGAGTCAACCTCGGGATGGTTCATCAATTGAAGATTATCATTTTAGCTTCACAAACTTAAGTTCTTTTCGAATTTCAGGCAAATAATTTCCTTGAGTGGGAGGGGGTAATGATGGATCATCATTGAGAAATGCTTCAAGAAGAAGAATGTCCCCCTTCGGGTCATAATAGGAGTCATCAACTTCCGGTGAATTGGATCATCTTCAAGAGCAAGGAAAGCGTCGACTTCCTCGAGAAGAAAATCACTATCCCCGAAGGGAGTGAGAATCGGAGAAGAGGTAGAAACGATCGGATCAGATTATGGAGATGAGGATTGCCACTCACGATTCACATCGCGAGGAACCCGGAACCTTCTTGAGAATACTCCTCACAAGACATTTCAATGACGTCGATTTGGTTAACCGAATTATCATCATAATTAGAGGAGTATCTCGAAGTTTGATCAAGATTGAATGTTACGGCTTCTTTTCCAACACGAAGAGTTAAATTATCATTATAAACATCAATCAAGGCACGTCCGGTCTTTAAGAAGGATCTCCCAAGAATTAGAGGAACTCGGGGATCGGCATCAAAGACAACGACTACGAAGTCGGTCGGGAATTGGAACTTTCCTACTTTTACGTAGACATCTTCGGCGATACCGATCGGTGGGTAATCGATACGGTCAGAAATGTTCAAGAGTCATACAAGAGGAGTGAGCTTCGAAAGAGAAAGATTTTTCCACACGTATAATGGCATGAGATTTATGCTAGCGCCAAGATCGGCCAAGGCTAAGCACTCATCCATTCTGAGAAAATAACACGGGATTAGAAATTTGCCGGTCTCTAAGTTTTTTGGGTAACTTTTTGAGGAGAACGCGGGCAATGATCATTCAGTAGTTCTTGCCAAATTAAACAATTTCTCTTTGTTACAAATTATACTCTTAGTGTCGAAGCAAATTTAGGCATGATGAGATAAAAGCTTCCGCGAAGATAATGTCGAAATGCAATCTGAAGTTTTGGTAAAATTACTCAAATTTGATTGTTAGCTTTTTCGAGGATCTTTTGGTATTAAGTCTTAACGGTATGGAATTGATGTTGGGTTTAGGCTTCGGATGCACTACGGGAGCAACAACGGGCTCAGAATTTGGTACTTGGGATTGAATTTGGACAACCAGAGGTTGGACGTCTTTGGTACTTCCGTTATTAGTAGGAGGCACCGTGTCCTTTGTCACCTCGGTTTCACGTTCCACTACTTTAGGAGGAGAAGAAGTAGTAGGAATCGTGGGTCCTTGATAAGAAACGCCACTTCGGGTAGTGATTGCTTTCAAGTCACTTTTCGGGTTAGCAACGGTGTTGCTAGGAAGAGAACCCGAGCCCGAAGTAGAGGCGGTATTGGAATTCATGAACTTGGTAAGCAAATCGGTTAAATTGGTCATTTGATTTTGCATGTTTTGGGTTTGGTTTTGCATATTTCTCATAACCGCATCATTAGCTTTGATGTAGTTTTGAAAATCATCCTTCGACACACCTTGTGTTTGCGGAGCCGGAGCTTGGTAAGGTGGAGCTTGGTGAACCGGGGGTTGATTAATCGGGGGTCGATAAATTTGGCCTTGGTTGTAATTATTCCCCCGGTTTTGGTTGTAACGGTTTTGGTTATTTCCTTGGTTTTGTTGAACGGGAGGAAAACCGGGAGGTCGAATTTGATTAGCAATCGGGGCTCGGTAAACGGTATTTCCTTGATTGAAATTAGCTGCGGCGGCTTGGGAAACATACTCTTGAATATTGTCACGATAAACGTTTCCATCGGTGGCGGGACAATTTCAGTAAGAATGAGCACCACCGTAAGTAACACAACTTTTCTCGACCGCTTTTATGGGAGCAGGAGCTTGGTATTGGTTTTTCTTATCGAGAAGTAAAGCTTTCACCATATCTTTAAGTTCGACAACATTGGGAGAAATACCAGGGGTGGAAGAGCTCGAACTCACTTTGTCAACAACCGGTTTGTTACGTGAATTACGAACTTTGGATTTGCTCTCGATGATTCTTAGGCAATCACGAGGCATTTTATCCAAAAAATTACCACCCGCGACGGAATTCAACGAATCTTGATCATTAAAGTTCAAAGCATTATAGAAAGTATCGAGTTGATGTAATTCTAAAAATCCATGATGTGGGCATGCCCGAAGAAGATCATTGAATCGGTCCCATGCCTCGTAAAAAGTTTCATCAAATCGTTGTTGAAATCTCGTGATTTCATTTTGAAGATTTGTTGTTTTAGAAGGAGGGAAGAATTTGTTGATGAATTTCGAAACAAGATCATCCCATGTAAGAATCGATCGAGGGGGTTCTTTTTCAAGCCAAATCCGGGCGGCACCCTCGAGGGAAAATGGGAAAAGCATAAGCTTAACCGACGTACTCGGGACGTTCGGGAACTTCATCGTAGAAGTGATCTTGTTGAAATATCGAATGTGAGCATGAGGGTCTTCTTTGTCATGTCCAAAAAATTGTTTGTTTTGAACGAGGGTAAGCAAACCATGCTTAAGCTCAAGTTGTCCGCGGTAATCTCAGGAACAACGATGGCATCCTCGTAACCCTCGGTGGGTGCTTCGAGCAATTGAGCCATAGTACGATTATCGTCCATCATAACTACGGGAGGAGCTTGATTTTCAATTGGTTCCACAAGATTAAATGGTTCAACAAAAGTCGGTGGGACTTGTTGTTGTTGACGGTTAGAATTACGAGATTGAGAACGAGTGCGCATGCACTAAAATATAAAAAGAAAATTTATACTAATTTTTTTTTTTTTGGTTTTTCACAATTATATCACAATTATTTTAACAACGGAACAATGAGATAAGACACTTAACCTAAATAATCCACAAATTCGCTTCTCGTAGCTCTTAAAGATAAAAATGCATAAAGAAAGGAGCGGAGGAGTAGGAAAGCGCGAAGCTATTAAAAACCTTTCTCCTTTAGGGTCGTAGTTCGTTGGAACAACCCGCCTTATACCCCTCTTAGAGTTTGTTTATCTTTCAAAGGTGAACCGTACCTCGCGAGTGACACAAAAGGTATATTTTTGATCTTTGGTTCGGGAACTTATTAATGATAATACTTCAATTGAAAGAATTATATTGATGGCGAATTTTATTTCATTTTATGGACAATGTTTTTATTTTTTTGATTTTTTTATATTATATATATACTAATAATAAAAGAAAAAATCTTTTTTTATTTTTTATATTTTTTAAGAAAATAACTTCACAAGGAAGGATCTTCGAAGCACAAATTGTCAAACGCAACGACAATCGTATACAATCCTCCCCGGCAGCGGCGCCAAAATTGACAATGAGAAACTCAACCCTTTATATATATTAAATATAATAAATATATAAATATATAATAAGAATCAAAAATCTCAATGTAGAAAATCCGGAAGTATGATTCCCGGGTCGTTATCCCCAACGAGGAATGCAATTGAAAGTCGAGAGTCGTTTTGATAATCGATGCTTGAATGGAACAAGATTTTGATTGGTTTTCTAAAACTATGGGAAAATTAATGCAAACACTTAAAAACAATTAAGGCAAAACTATTTTAAACTAAAAACGCAAAACGAGGATCCTAAAAACGCGTCTAAAAACTAACTAAGGCAAATATTAACCCTAAAAATGTAAACTTAGTTTCTAAACCTCTAAAATGACAAAAGAAAATTTTCTAAAAAGGAATTATATTTTTTTGACTTTTTAATAATTTTTTATGAATTAAAACCTATTTAATCTATTTAAAATCCTAGAAAATGACAAATTAATTCCTAAAAATTCCAAAAAATGATTTTCTACTTTAGAAAAGTCTAAAATGTGATAAAAACTCAAAAGAAATATTTTTCACTACTTTTTATATTTTAAAATTATTTCCTAAAATTAAATAAAAAAGCTAAAAATGAAATTTAAAATCTAAAAATGATAAAAAAGATTTTAAACTTTGTAAACCTAAAACTATTTATTCTAAATCTAAAAACTATTTTTTTGTATTTTTCTGAATTAATTTACTATTTTTAAATGATTTTCTAAAATTTTAAACTTCGAAAAATAAATAAAAATAACAAATAAAGGAGAAAAAATCTAAAAAATTGCAAGAAAGTCTTAAATGTTGGAAAGTTCCTAGGAAAAATAAGCTGGTTAAGACAGCTTATCAAATAAGCTAAGAAAAAGCCTAAATAAGCTGCGAAGTATAAATGAAAAAAGGGGCTCAAAAAGTTGATAAAAGATTAATGTTTGCAAACTTAGACAGAAAAGACCCAAGGGCAGGAGTGGTAGTGTGTGTGTGAGTTAAAACGTTTGGTTGAGGGGGGGTTGAGGTCCCGGGTTCGAGTCTTGCTCACCTGGGACTTCCCCCAACTCCCAAATGTTTTTCAAATGCCATTTTTTACAACTTTTTAGAGGACTTAAAAATAACAACTTTGACAAAACCACTTTTTATTTAAGCCACAAATAAGCACAGAATGAGCCCTTAAAGTGACAGAAAGAGCTTTTTTACACTAAGAGACTAAATGCTAACTGTTAAGCAATTTTAAGCACTAATAAGCAATCCAAAAAGAGAAATAAGATAAGACAGCTACTTAACTACCCCTAATAAGCATTTTTGAACAAAATTAAGCAACTAAGAGGACTTAAACTAAGCTTAAAATGACAGAGAACTTAAAATGCTATAAAACTTAAGATTTTTAAGCTAAAATGCAAATAAGCTTAAATAAGCTCTAAACTGAAGGAAATAAGCTAAAAGAGCTTTTTGGCCAAACTGTTAACAAAACAGCCAAATGGACCACTTTTGAGCTTATTTTTAAGCTTAAAGATAGAACCTTATGGCTTAGCAGCTTATATGACCTAAAAGCTTATCCAATAAGCTATAATAATCAGCAAACAAAATGGAGTTTGAAACACAAATAAGCCATGAAAAAGCTTATGAAAAAGCTGTTCACACTCAGCAGATGCTGAGTTTCCTTTTTTTATTTTTGAAAATGACACTTTTTGAGCTTAAAAATAAGCTGTAAAACAGATCCTTATGGACTTATGACCTACAAACAGATTGAGATTTGACCTCAAAGAACTCATATCATCTTTCAAAAAGCAGTTTGAAATCAAGGATAAGCAAGAAAAAGCAATTGAAAAAGCATTTTTTTTCAACACTTAGCAAAATTTGACAGATTTTGGTCAAAGACAAAAATAAACTCATGCACACTTAAACTACTTGCTACTACTGCATATTAAACACCAAAACAACCCTAAACCAATTTCTTAAAGGCTAATTAAAAAGTCTTAATAAAATAAGCTTAATAAAACTGTTTTGAACCAACAGTTTCAAACACCTTATAAGAAAAACTTAAAAACAAGCTTTGAACCTTAAAACTTTGTGAGAACAGCTCATTATGACTTAAAAGATGCTTGCTAAAGTTGGCCAAATTATCCAAACTATTTTTAAGCAGTTTTGACCCTTTTTGACTCTTAAACCAAACACCCCTTTAAGTTATAAAAACCATTTTTAAACTTGATTTAGACTGATTTAAGCCACAAATTACCAAGACCAGATGTTAAATAAGTTAAACAATCAGTATTAAGCACATTTCAATATCCAATAAGCAGACAAATAAGCTAAAACAGATTATGCAATATTTTAAGCTATTTTGACAGATTTTTAATAAAAACTTGCACAACTAATTTCTAAGCTATGACCTAAGCATAATAAGCAACCAACATCATAACAAAGCATAAATAAGCAGATATAAGCAAACAATAAGCAGGAATAAGCACTAATAAGCAATGCTACAGTAAAAGCTTAAAAATGAAAGAAAATGGAACTTACTCAAGCCCTTGCTTAAACAGGGCAAATAAGCTCAAATTAGCTTTGTCTACAAGCTCTAGCTTGTGTAAAACAAGCTAGTGACAGCAATAAGCCCTTCCCTTTTTGGCTTATCATCCATTTGAGCTTTTTGAGTGATTTTTGGTAAAATAAGCTTAAACCTTACAAACTATGAAAAAGTTTGTAAGACTTAAGTAAACAGCTTAAGTATGATATAAAAGGAGCTTTTGTGAGCTTATAAAACAGTTTTAAAACGTAAAACACTTTAACTTAAAAACGGGATAAAACATAAAAACTTTAATATTTCATTAAACTTAAGATTAGTACAAGGCTTTTAAGAAAACAATACAATAAGCTAAAAAGACTTGAAATATATGTTGAAAGTTCAACTAGGTAAAAGCTAGGTGCCCCAAGGCTTA